>WOFM01000406.1:1425033-1737866 GCA_011428145.1 Ericerus pela | reverse complement strand
TCGGTTAATATATTGAAACTTATTATTTATAAGATTTACAGATGAAAATTTCAATTTACTAATTATGTAATATGGTAGAGATATTTCAAAAACGTAAGTGCCCAGAGGCAAGTAAACGATTTCAACGGTTAAAACTTCTGGTTTCTGATTTAACCACAATTCTAGTAAATGAAAATCAAAGAAAAACAATTATTTCGTATGTACTAATTATTACACGATTCAAAGAAAACCATACTATCTGAAGGCAAAAAAAATCTTTCGAAAAGAATGTACTGATTGAAAATTTTACGTTTTCTCAGTTATAAAATTTTTTTCTCAGAATTTTCTTGGATTGTTCGTAATATCTTTTTAAAGGGAAGGAAAGAATATAGAATCAACAGACTTTCGGCAGCTTCATTAGCCCCCAATTGATAGTTTTAGGTTCTGAATGAAAAGGAAGAAATCATCAGAATTTGAACTATTTCATTGTATTGCTATTTTACCAAAATAAATTGCAGATAAAATTAAATCGGTTATGTTAGTGTTAGACAGTGGTGGTTGTACAGGTGGCCTACTCAAGAAAAACACTGACCTACCGCCAAAAAGTTTTCAAAAATGCGAAAATTAAATATTGTTAAAAATGACTTGAAAATATTGTTGAAGAATGAAATTATGATTCCTGAATTGACAAACAATAATTGCATAGAAGCAAAGGCTACCGTTAAAAACAATTTTTTTTCCCAATTTTCCGCTGTTGTCTACTATGGCTACCCCAAAAAAAAAATCAAGAACCGCCATTGGTATTAAAAAATGAAATAAAAAAGTTTATCGATTAAACAGTTAATTTATTATGATGCAAAATGAGATACTGTTTCTTTGTGGAACAATTATTTTCACCAAAACTTTTTTTTTTCCTACTTAATTCGAAAGCTACTATAAATTAATATGGCCTGGAATCTGGAAGGTGGAAGGTCCTTAAATGTGAAAAAATTCACACGATTTGCATTTTTTGCACAGTCGAGGATACATTGAAAATAATGTTTGTATTTAATTTTGTTAAATAAATGTGCACATTTCATTTCTAAATAGTTTTTCTATTAGAAATCTACATATTAATTTTTGTGTCATGGAATAATCCGGAGGCTGGGGGTAGGTACTTTTTCGTTTTATACCTCGAGGAAAATTTTGGAACTAATACATTTATATATATATCTGCCAATTTCTATTACCACGGTACAGATCGCAATTTTTATTCAATAGTCGCGAAATTTGGAACGAACATTAGTAATTATAATTATTATAAATCAAATTATATTATTTATTGAAATAAATATTATAATATTTTTTAAATTGAATGTATTGAACGTAATAATTGGAATTATTAAAACAATGACCTGACTTATTGATTTCCGGTATGACTATTTTCGTTTTTGTTTTGGCTATAAAACTTTCAATATTCAACCAATAGCTACGAAATTTTAAAAAAAATATTCATTATGATTTATTATAACTTGCTATAAATTTTGGTGTGAATCGGTCGTACGGTACACATCCGGTATCACTATATTCGTTTTTATTTTGGTTATAAAATGCCTAATTTTGGACCAATAGGAACGTAATTCTGAACAAATATTTATTATGATACATTAATAACGTTTTAATGATTACCTAATATTATAATTTTCGAAAACCTACTTTTTCTAACGGAGCTGTTGTTGCATTAGAGTTTTATATATGGTAACACTGCTAAATTTGTTGAGTCGGGAAACAACGACTTCGGTTTTGCGTTTGTATACGTGTATTCAATCATGAATACAATCAAGTACGCACGCACACTAACAAAATAAACATGCTATTTTGTTTTTTTTTACATTTTTCACTTTTTGTTGCACATGACATCTGCATGTTTTTACTATGTATCCCAGGTTAAACATTTCCAATGTTAAAATAACAATGGTAACTAAATTAAACTCAATATCTCAATTCTACCGTATAATTAATTGTTGAAGTTTCGTTAGGTAACTAGGTATTAGAATTTTTTTTAAATTTACCCATTAAACAAATTTATGGAAATAATTTGATAAGTTTCTCATGATCTATGATAAATAACGTATTAAAGCAAAGTAAGGCAAAGCCAAGCGAAGCTTCATTATGTAACAATTCATAGAACAACTTTGAGATAGTGCCATTGCTCTTAGATTACTGAATCAAAATTAATGAATTAGATTTTTTTTTGTTCGGATTCCAAATTTTGATATTGTAGTCATAAGGGGTTAAGTTTTTTTTAAATTACAAATTGAGTGATATATTGTAGGTAATGTTTTTTGAGGCGCTGGATTCAAATTGATAGTTAAGTTTCGGATTGAACCACTGAGTGAACCCTGTAATCCCAAAAAATTGTTTGAATATTATTTTTTTTTAAAATTGATTGTTACACTTTCAGTTGTATTTTGTGAGGCGCAAAATTTTAATTCTCAGTTTAATTTAGGATGGTGGTCCAAGTTTGATTAGCAGCCACCAATTGGTACCTCCGTTCTCAACATGAGCACATGGAAAAACTAAGTAATGAATAAGAAAAATTAAAATTAAAATCAAATAAACAAAAAACTTGTACCTAACTTCAAAAAAAAAAAAAAAAAAAAAGAATAAAAAATGCGATAAAATGTGAAAAATAATTATTTTAAAGTTTTTCCAACAATAAGAGGTAAATTTAGTGACTGGAATTCTTGAAGTCGGCGTTACTTAAAAAGTTTTGTCATGTAAAATTAGAAGGAATTAGCGTAATATAAAGCCTACAAGGTAAAGGAAAAGAGCACAAACTTCAACAATTCCAATCCCTAGACTTAAATCTTACTGAAGAAATTTTAAAGGAATTATTTTTCACTTTTTAGCGCATTATTTATTCTTTCTTTTCTGAAAAAACATTTTTCCCATGATTTTTTGTCTCTAGCATTATAGCGACAATATAACTTTAAAACTAACCGTTTTTTATTTAAAGGTAATTCCAAAACTATTTCACCGATTCTAAAAAACATTTAATGGGACTACCATGGGATCATTCTCTATCATTTAAAAAAAGTTCATCAAAATCAGTGCCAAAGTAAAGAAATTATGCTGGAACAAACGAACAAAAAAAAAAACATATATAAGGATCAAATTGATAACCTCTTTTTTTTTTTTCTAAATCGGTTAAAAATCAAGCTCAAACACTACAGAATTTAGATAATATATTTGTGCTAATGCTATAATAAATTTGAATATATAAACAGATTTTCCAGTGAATGCAATATACCTAGAAAGAGCCAACCAACAAAATAAGAGAAAAGAAAACTGAAAAATTTTGATCAATTTCTTTTTCATCACCTTGTCGGTAACCCTGTAAATAACGATTACATTCCTCACACTGCAAAAATACAGTTTTGCTACACTGATTTTTAGGGGGAAAATCGTTATTTGCAAAACTCCATTTGTAAACACTGATCAACTTTACTTTGCAGGCTGCTAGTTCACTTTTCAGACTGCTAAATTCACTTTTTAGGCCACTTCAACTGATAACATTGTATTTCAATACGAATGTGCTGGTTTATTTGAATCTTCGATATATCATAATATTTTTTCTCGCATTTGGAATAAAAAGTATCTTACCTTACAAGAACTAAAAAACGAAATTGCGGGACTCACTTTCAGGCCTTGGAAGGTAGGTAATATACTATTATCATCTGTTTCCAGTTTTAGTCAAGTTTTTTTTTTTATTTCACTTCTTTCATTTCATCTTCGCTTACAGTTTCTATTGTAAGATAAGAGTATTATTGTTTCGGGTGCAGTAGACCAAATCTACCTTTAGAGAATGCAGTATTTTCGACGTTCAAGCTTTATCAGTCTTTTCTCAGTCATCCAAGATTCAACTTCAAATTAAAGAAAAAAAAATTTAACAGATGCTTGAAAAAATATGTTTGTTTCACAAGAAACGAACATCAGTCTATTAATTTTTCAACGAAAGCTATTAATTCCATTCTAAGGCGCGATAAAAAAAAAAAAAAAGAAAAGAAAAAAAAGTCGTCAAAAATATTGGAATTTCAAAATGGGATCAGTGAAATTCATGAATAATAATCGACCAACAACATTACGGTAGGTACGAAAGGATATTATGGAGTACCCATTGATGATTACAAATATCTCACGTAAATTCATCATTATCCAGACATTTTAATAAATTTCCTTTATCGTCACGGTGATAAACACGAATTTTTTCATAATTACTTCATTATAATCCAATAATTTACTGATCAACGGTCTCCGAGATGGGACCTATTCGACAATATCTCACCGGAAAGAAAAAAGAGCGAACGAAAAAATTTTACTCAGTCGATTTTAATTAATTTTTTCTATTCTTTTATTACATGAATTCTTTCAATAAATAATATAAGCGAGCGGTACGTAATGGGTATTATAATCGTAGACATAGTTTTTGATAAATTTCGAAGGAAATGTTCCTGAAATTTTTGATCCATCAAAACTCATCACGTTTCTTGCCCTACCCCATAATAGGGGGCACTCCTCACATCATTCAGCGTTTGTTGGTGGTTCGCGGAGGGGGAGTGGTAGTAAATTCAGTGTTTTTTCTTTTAATTTTTTTCCTTACAACGGTTACCTAGTATATTATGTTGGACCTTTTGTCCAGCCATCTGTGAAATATTACAAACGAATAGAATTAGATATAAAATATTGTCATCATAATGAAAACAGTTCGTAGGTACATGCAGCCAGGTTACCATACTGTAAAGAATTTTGATGTTAGACAGACAGGCATCAATCTCACAAAATGAAGAAGCTCGCGGAACTCGATTAACAAAATTCAAAATTTCTGTAAATAGAGATTATTAGTAGACACTTTACAACATATGTCCGTATTGTGGTATGAGAGGGGGTCACAAACGGACACCACTACCTGTCAAACCCAACAATATTTCTCTACTACCATTGTCACGGCCCAGGAACTTTGGTAAAATCACCTACACTGGATGGTGGCCACAATATTACCACCACCCAACCCAGAATAGCCTGCCAGGTGTCCGTGGACCCAAATTTCAACCATGTCAGGGGATTAGTTTAAAATATCCTTGTACAAGAAACCATAAAATTAGAATTTAGAAATTTTACATACCTTGTCACCCCATTGCCACTAGAAAATTAACATATCATTGTAAAAAAATAGATGTATATTAAGGAAAAAATACGAGTATGATAAAAACCAGCACAACATATTTAAAATTATTTGCATCAAAAGATGCGACGTCTAAAATCAATATATATATATGTTTATAACATCATGAAAAATGGATACATGTATAATTTAAGAAATCTAAAAATGAAGTAAGAGACAAGAAAAAAATATAACAGAAATTTAGATTTAAAATTAGTCAGTCCACGGAGGTTAGAGGGGATGAAAAAAAAGTGGAAAACTGTATTAATATAACACAGGAAGTTGAGGTACCAATGGATTGGAAGTAGAGGGTTAAAAATACACGTAGTTACGGAGTAGAAATTCATCCTCAGCAGCATTTTTAAGAGGAGAAAAGAGGAAGTGATAAGATGACTGTGGTGAGTGCAATGAACGTAGTGGATGAAAGAAAATATGAAAGAGAGATGAATAGTGATACGACAGGAAAAAGAGTGAATTGTAAGATGAATTAGCGTGAATCTGTAAGATGAAAAGAAATGCCGGTCCACGGAAGTGTATATACAAATAAAAAAAGTTTCTATTTGAAAAATTTATGGAAGATGGACAGAATTATACGTGTAGCCTAAACTTCTAGGCTACGAGAGAATAAAATATTTTTAAAGAGTAGGTACTGGTAACCATTTTTACAGGTAATTTTATTGTATGATATTAATTAACTACCCACCTTTCGGTGTTTACATTTTAAACAAATTTGAAATTTTTGTAATACAATATTTCAAAAATATATAGTATCCGACGAAAAAACCTTTTGGAATGAAAAATGTGCGAGTTCCACTGGGACATACTCATGAAGGATTGATCTGTAAACATAAAATAGTGTGGTTGTGTGCATGTGCAATGCACACAGCCACACACCTACACACCATATAACACGCGCAAACTCCAGTTACAATATTGTAAGAGCTACAGTTACCAAATCTGACAATCGTAATTCATGTTTAGCCCATACCATCGACATCGAATGCTAAGATGTTTACACATCAAAAATTGTTATTATATAGGTCTATATTCCATCTTCCAATGCGTCATACTCAATAACAATAATTTAAAATATTCATTTCTGTGGCCAGATTTCTAGCCATACCTACCTATTTAATATGTAAATAGGTATAATTATGTTTTCAATTTAATACATGTATTTTGTAATGGTTCTAATAGACACTGTTTTTGTTTCACAAAATATCGAATGGAATTAAAGCCTTAAAATGTTACATACATGTTAATTTTATTTATTTATTCATTTATTTATTTATTTATTTATTTATTTATTTATTTATTTATTTATTTATTTATTTATTTATTTATTTATTTATTTACTTATTTACATATTTATTTATCTATTTATTTATTTATTTATTTATTGAAAATTATGGTAGAGAGGGATGGCAAAAACTTTTATCAAAATCCAAATTCTTTTCACAAAAAAACACCAACTATGTATTTTACAAACTTTTCTTCACTCTGTCTCATAGGTTTCTCAATGGGGGGAGTAAAACAAGTATATGTTCCCGCAATAAAAATATTTAGCTCTTCCTTCCAACCAATGAGACACCTTCCATTACAAAAAATTGCGTTTACAATTCTACAATTCTAGCGCAATGTGGGCAACCCTGATTCGTGCAATTTATCGAGAATTGCTCAATTTGCACTCTCGTAGCAAAATATACAATTTTGCAACATGAGTGTAAAATGCATTGTTTCTGAGGAATGTATGTGTAACGGTATAGTTGTTACAAATAAACACAATAGTAGTTTAAGAGTATATTATTATAAAAAGTGAACAGATTATTACAAAGTATGAACAACGTAAGAGTAAAAATGAATGAATGAATGATAATAGAATGAATAGATGATAATATACAGAACATTAGACTATTTATAAGGGTGAAGTTCGAGTGATTTGAATTGGGTATTGTGGGAGATATGAATATGATTGGTTGTTTGAGGAAAACGTATTTCAGGTAAAACCAATGAAATTAAAAGGAAATGACAAAAGTAGGAGTGTTTAAGAAATTAATAAGAATTGGAATTATTGCAAGGTATCGAAATATATTCGTAGAAAAGATGACATCATGGAATATAGACGAAAACAATTTATGGAGTACCGGAGGTGATGTCATCAGACAAGTCAAGACTTGAAAGACAAGTTTGAACTAGTCTTAAATGACGTGAAAAAAAGGAAGTTTAAGTAGATGGAAATATGAAGAATGATGTGGGAAAATACGAATTAATAAAGTACGAGAATATTTGAAATAATATGTATGAAAATATCATTACAGTATAACGTGTTGAATGTGGCTAATTTCAGAACTCTTACTTTTCTCACACCTTTTTTTTTTCTTCACGCATAATATTGGTTCTGCAGTTTCCCCCAGACCATTAAATGTCTAATTTTCTTTCATTTAAATTAATACCATTTAAAAAAAAACAAAAAAAAAAAAACTTAGAATAAAAATCGGGGGAAGATAGTGAAAAAAAAATTAAAATTAAAAACAAAAATTATAAAAAAAGACATATATATGAAATTTATAGTCTTTAAAAATTAACAAATAATATTTTTAGTCATAACAGGGATTTGACCTAGCAACCTGCAAGTAATAATTGCCCCTGGCTCAGATACAGCATTCAGTACACTAGTTATAAAAAATATTGCATGAAATTCGGTTAGAGTGAGCAATTTATCGACTATTTCAATTATCGCAATCGCCTACAGCTCATGCTTGCATTAAATATTTGTTATTTGATCGAAGATTATAGGTACAGCAAAATTTAAGTGTCAGAATGTAAAAAGTCACTTAAATTTTTTGAGATAAAATTTTCGGTAGGGGGAGCAGTAATGTAAACTGAAGGAACTGTGCAGACCGTCTAAAGAAAAATTTTCATAATTTTTTTCAGTATTTTAATTTTTTCTACCACCCTCAAATTTTTTTCCCATGATATTTGAGACATAATTTTTACTTTCCTCCTGACTCAACATTTGATTTTTTTTTTTTTTTCCCAAACTTAGGAAATATACTTAGAGGCGATAGCTAACAGAATTTTCGCAAAGAATGAGTTTTAACGGAAAATTTTTTTTTGGAGATTTGTAAATATAGGCCACACTTCCGTATTTGGGTAAAGTAATAACAAGAAAAAAAAATTGCAAGTTTCTCAGCGAAAACTTTTTCAAGTTAGAATCGAAATTTTACGACACACTATTCGATAATTTCGACGGATAAGGGTTATAAAAATGAAAGTAGGTAATTTGAACTCGTTTCATTTCCATCCTCATGGTTGAACCGCCATTACCAAAGTGTGAACAAATTTTCGTTCTCAACAAATACGGCATTAAATAATAATTATTGTCTCGACACTGCGAAACGCTTTATAACTCCTCCCCCCAATAGAATCTCTGCAATAAAGTGGCCGAGTCTATATTTTCAGCCTTCGATCGGATTCATCCACACACTTTAAAATGCTGTAACTATCGTCTTTCAAATTAGAAAAGTTTGATGGATAACACTGTCACTGCTTTCCATGGAGTTCTGTATTAGGTAATTATTTTCTACAAGTTAGACGAAAAAGTGGTGACCATGATGTTTTAAGATTTCCAAAAGTTCGGTTAAAGAGAATTCTCAGCTCAATCCCTAGGTGTGAAGCAATAATATTTCACAACAGAAAAATTAAAATAATTTTTTTATGAGAGAAGTAGGAGAATGGGATGTGATACAGACACCACCACACAGTCTGGAGCGAACCACTCATTGAAACTCACTCACCGAGTCAGATCAGGAAGTTCGGTACAACTTTCGGCATTAAATGAAATACGACGCAGGTATATCCTACTTAGATGAATTATTGATAGGTATAATGTACGTAAGTCACAAAAAACTGCACTTACATTCAAAAATTCGTTTATACGAATTAATCAAAATCAACCAGTTTTGTGGCTTACTTAAAAGGTTTCATATTATTTGGGAAGATCCGAAGAAAAGCATTAAATTAAAGGGCGCACACACCATACCTGCACAAATCAACTCGATTAAGCTCGAAAATAAAATCAATTCATATTATTTTATAAATTCAGATACCTATGTATTATATTTTAAAATGAAGAAACCGAACAATTAAAGGAGCACATCAATAAATTAATCAAAGTAACACTTGTGTGAAAAGTATCGGATAATACATCGTTCAAAAAATCGAATATTCGTTATTAATCTGGTACCATCATTTGAAGACAGTAGTACCGACAGTGATTTCCATAACTCATAAAAACATAGCTTTCCGGACAGCCCCGATAAAACCGTTTCGTTTAAAAATATCGAAAAAGTGAATTTTGAAACTTGCATTTTAATGTAGAAAAAATAAATAAAGGTTAACCATCAAATTATCGATCAGATTTGTATGTTCGTTTCTAAGGCCCTATTTTGAACCCTAAAATCAGAACTCTTTCACTATTAAGGCCGCATTTTTCCTCTCAGTGTTCGTTTCTATTTTTAGAACCGCTTATATTTCTAAGGTGGCTTCTCAAAGACGTCATTTCAGAGATAGTCGCAGTGGAAGGGTAGGCGAGGTTTTTGTTTTTCAATTTCTATTCACACCCACGCACTAGAAAAATAAATTTATAAATATTTTCATATTATTTGTGGGGGCATGTTTCGCTAATTCCTCCCCCCGGAACTTCCACTGCCCTTTCTTATTTACTAATACGTCCGTTTCCTACCTTCGAAATTCCGTTTCTTGCCTTTAAACCACAATTTCACGCTTCCGGGTCTACGCCTCCAGCTCGAAGGTCTTTATTTCTCACCTTAGGATTCATATTTTTTGCTTTTACGTCATAATTACAAACGTTTTCATTGTTTTCGTTGAATTTTCGTCGTCCCGTTAATAAAGAAATACCGATAAGGATATTTAACCCGAACGTAAATTCGTTTTTCATTACTTTCCTCGTATTTCTGTCTTTTAAAATATCTGCCATATTTTTGATTTAAAAATTTACCAAAATGTATCACTTCTGTAAACAACAATATTCTCCATCAAATTTAGGTCAATTAATCGAGCTGGAAAATTGGTATTTTACGATTATTGTAAATTTTTTTTTTTTTCTTACTTTCTTTCGCCTTTATTTCGCAAAGCCCAACGCAGTTTGCGAGCAGCAGCGCCAAAATGATTATACGTTACGGTATCCATTTAAAAAGGGGTGCCGTTTTGTGAGAATTGAGATTGCATTCTCACTTCTAAACGAAAGATCGTTAGTATGTTTGTGCGCGCTACTCTTATCGCATACGCAGACTGCGCCAATTTTCCATGTAGGATAACGTTTTGACGCGATTTCAGAATGCGGAAAATTACGATTAATAAACCACTCGAATAAGTTAATGGAAATTAATTCAAAAGATAATTGTAGATGGAAAAGGGGGAGAAAAAAATATTTTATTCTCGAATGCTGCGATACCATCGAGTAGGTATCGCATTTTCAAAAATTAAGAAACATAAATTCAGCAAATTTCAGTCGTCTTCAACGTAGGGTACCTAAAACTGTGTACATGGTTAAACTTCCGTATATTAACAAAAGGATCTGATTCACAGAGCCTTGCTCGGATGAGTACTATATTCGAAAACTATAGCGTACACTAAAAATTAAAAAACCTAATTATTTTTAATTCAATTTTCAAATTCGAAATTTGAAATTCAATAATAAAATTCTACGACAGAAGCCGATGTCGAACTATCAATAAAATTATTGAGATTCAAGATTCAATACGAGACATTTTCTATCTGTTGCGTTTAGCGTTAATCACAAAATTCATTGTTATTGTTAGAATATAAAAAATTGTTTAGGTACTAGTTATACGCCAGAATACTACATCTTATTTAATTCCTGGTGATCATTCATTCTACTTCTCGTTTTCGTATGGAGTAAACATCTCTCAGTTATTCTATTAATAAATCTTTATTACTTTGTGCAGTACCCGAGTGTTTTCTTTACAATTGTGGCGTATCTTACTATCTTTTACTGGCGTTGAATATTTCGTCGATTACTTTCATCTTTACTTAATATCGAAGTACCATGAACCCCAAAAGCCCAATAGTTAGACAGATTGTAGATATAAAAATTGTTTTTATTATGTACGTTAAAGGAAAGTGTACTAAAATTTGAGAATTTCATCGCCCATTCCAGTGAATAAGGGTGCGATGAAAGTAAATTTAGCTTTCACAGGTATTACATATTTTCCTTGAATTTTATTAAAATCAGAACCTCAGGAATTTTTCCAATCCTCAGTTATTACCCCTCTGTTGCTTTTATGAAAACAATTACCCATAAAAAATCAACAGTTTTCGCATAAATGCAACTATCAGGCTTATTGAAAATGAATTTTAAATTTTGTTTGACATAAAAGTTAATTAATCTGAGAAATAAAGGAATTTTGTATAAATGTCTTTTGTAATTAGCACCATGGCATCGTTGCACTACACAGAGCATAACGTAGTTTGAGAGAGCTAGGGGACTTGACCACATCCAGAATTTTTCAAAAAAAAGGTCCAAAAAATGCAGTCAATCGCTTCATTGAAAGTAATGACCAATATTCCGCTGAATTGATAGATAGGACAAAGAGGTAGGCTAATAACTATGTATCATAAACACACACTATCATACCACGAACTTTCAAATGGCAATCTTATTTGTTAATAATAAGCAGAAACAGTCCATATACAGAAATAAACTTCGTCAAACAACCATCGTTAGAATTGGGGACCCCTTGAAGAAAAATATGTAAAACACAATAAGTGGTAAGACAACCTATTAGAAGCCCACATATACATTTTTTCATAACTTTGCTACATCGATCCCGAATACATTGCCCTATTAATGGTTTTGTGGTAGAATTTGAAATGTGTACATTCGAACATTTTGAAGCACATCTTCTTACAAAGATTTACCATAAACTTTTTTTTTTTTTAAATTAAAATTTACCATCAACTGTTTCATAATTATTACCTACACTGGATACGGAGGGGAGCATTGGGACAGGATGAAAATTATTAAGCAAAAATTTTCATTACATATTAACTAGAGGCTCTAGCTTCCTCCCAGAACAATTGTGTAGTTACGCATATGCCCATTTACTGAAACAAAGAACTTGATATCTACAAATAGATATTGTTCACAGTGGCAGCAGTGTTGCGGTGAGAGGTGTTTCAGAACAAACATTATGGAAAATGTGTACTTCCTCCTCTTTTAAAATGAAACTATCTACACACTTGAAGTGAACTGTGCTCAATATCATCATTATAATACCAAATAATCAATAATGACAATAACAACAAGAAATGATTGTGGTGCCACGCATATGGAAGGATACACTCACTACAATAAAATTAGGCTAAGAACTTTTTTGCGGTATAGTTTCTCAAGCAGCATCAGTGAAACTGCTGATAATAAACCCCAGCTGGCACAAGAATTTGCGGATGTAATTTCACATATAGAAACATCAAAATTTCACAAATCTGGAAAAACATGTTAAAAATCAATAGTATTAAAAAAAAATTCTAACTGATAGATTCTTTTATTCTATAATATTTACAGTTGGTAGAGAGGACAAAGTTAAGTAAATCTCCAGATTGGAAAAAGGGAGTCAAGAATAAAGACATATTATAGAAGAGCATCTGCAGTCCTTTCCCTAAATTCCCTGTAGTGTGGGAAAGGGGAGGTAGAAAGTGCAGACACTGTGGTAACAATGATCAAAGAAAGAGGTCAAAAAAGTGCAAGTTGGGTACAGACATATGTTGTATTCGATGACCAAAACAATCAAATTAAATAGGGATCGAGCACACAGGGATTCACTTACACACATTACTTACACAATTTAGGACTCAATTAAAGGATTAATACATTTTAGAAGACATTATTATTGTATTGAAAAGAAGACATACAAACAGAAAAAGAGTGCTTAACCAACTTTATTAAGAATAAAGAACTCAAAATATATTAATTAATTTAAAAAAGATGATAAACGCGTATGAAATTATATATGAAGAACAAGAGTGCTGACATACTCGAAAGGCAAGAACCTCGAATTAGGACCATAATTTAATCCAGAGACTTCAAAATGAATTAAATTTAGAAAGTGAATTTTAGAAATGAAATATGGAAAAGCAGCCATTGTACAAGACATGACATCAAAAACATAAGTGACAAAATATAAATTTAAAACCGATGAGCTTAAGGCAACACAAATAAGATGGTGGTCTGAGTTCTTGGTAGCCAGCAGTAAGTAACTCTATTCGTCATATGAGCGCAAGAAACAAAAGAAAATAATGAAAAAATAGTCAAATTAGATCCCACACACTACATCCCTCAGCTAAAAAATATCGCATATTTTCATTAGGTATTGCTGAATCTATCGGCAGCATCTAATAATAAATGAGATAAATTTTGACCTACATTAACGGAATTAGAATATTATATTTCCAAGATTTGAAGTCGTATGTGGGTAAATCAATATCCGATTATAAAAATAAGACGAAGATATTTCACTGACATTCGATTTTCACAACATAGTCGTAAAATTACAGCCTATTTCGACTATATAATCACATTACCTACTTAATTGTTTTTTTTTCTTTTCTTTTTCTTTCCGCCACGATAAATTCCTTTTCATTTCATTCCGTCTTTTACGATGGACGGCGTCAAGAAAAATTTTGTCATTAAAAATTTCCCCAACGTAGAATAAATTCTATTCTTTTCTTCAATTTAATTCCGCTCCTTTTCATTCTCTCAGTCGAAATCACACGAAAAAAGATTAATGAAAAATGTCGATTAGAAGTCATGATTACGGAAGTGGAGGGGAGTAATCCAGCGATAAGCAAAGGAGTGAAAAAAAAACAAAAAAAAAACAATTTTAATGACACAATTTTTCAAAATGATCTGACAAAACCATTTCTTTTATCTTTTCCGCGACAACAAAAGAAAAGAGGAAACTGTAATTTCGGTCAAAAGTAAATTGTATTTTGAGAAAGACTCTTTTCGCAGTTAACCTGATTGATGTTCAAGAGTGTTGTTATTTTATGGAGCTGTGAGTCGAAAAAAGTCTGTCTCGAAGATTTAGTAGATTAGTCAATCTTATATATTACGCAGAAATTTCAACAAATTTCTTTAGTTCGAACCTATACGTAACCTGTACATAAGATACAATTTTGATAACCACACAATGTTTTTCACAGGCTAATTGTGTTCAAGAAATGCAGGTTGAAAACTGTCACGTTTAGGGCTTCAAAGGCAAACGACGTAGAACTTGACATTTCTCCACACTTTTTCTGATGATGAAGTAATTACACTTTATTCGATGGTATAAAAAAAAAACAAATAGCTGGGGATTGTATTGGGGCGACGATCGCAGACCTTTAGGGTGTATACAGAATACGTCGTCTGGCTGTATAAGTACAAACGTTTCGCACCAGTTTACTCTACTCCTCATTTCCTCAATTCTCATTATTGCCAAGTGCTAAGTGCTACGTGTTTTTAAATTTTTTGTGCACAGTTAAAATGGCTTCTGATTGAAAGTTTTTTTGAATGAGGGGCTTCGGCCACAAATCCATTTTTTTCTTTCTCTTAAACAACCCACCTAACTAACCACCCACAGTACAAAAAAAGCATAAAAATAAAACAACCCACCTCACCTAACCTCCCTGCAAAATTAACTACACATTACTACGAAAAAAAAATTTGTTATAAAATTACTTTCAAAAATTTTTCATAACAGGGAATCGAATCCAGCACAGCGGGAGTAACACCTATAATATGCCCACTGAGTAAGTGCTGCTACAAAGAACACAAATAACCCAAATTTACCGAATGAATGTTCGCTACTCATGAAATGAAATGATAATACACATGACAGTACATATATAATTATATAAATAAAGAATAGAGAAGTATGGCGGCGTGATAAGCTTGTGCTGTAAGGTTTCAGGCTTCGTAATTATTCATTGGACGCCGTAACACGTAGAGTGTTACGTGAAATCCTATTCTGATTCCCCTCACAGTTTGAAGGATAAACACCGAAGTCTCTGTTAGAACTATAAGTCAGTTAATTTCACTGAAGTAATCTGTTTTAGATCAAAAACTGGAGTTTCACTGGTACCACGAGTACAGCCAAACAATAACTTCCATTGATTCACAAAATATAGATGTAATATCATACACTTGATATCCGAAGACAAAAACATTGAAGACTATGTTTTACCAGTGAAGAATACAATGATAAAATTTGAAGAATATTGAATTAAAGAATAGCAAGGTTATAAATTTGACTATTGAGAAATTTAAGTTGTTAGGTTAATAGTATTTCACAGTGATAAATTCCAAAATTCACTGTGAGGATGAAAAACCAGAATGGAAAGACGCGGGGTTTGATCTCACCAAAATTCTGCATTTTTAAATTTTAAGAAGACCTATAGAAAGATCGAAAATTATACCTAACATCACCTTCGGTTTTCCCCCTTTTTTGTCAAAATTTAACCCCAGTTATTAACCCATGATGCCTCCACTGATTTTTCCCACTCATATAAGTGACCGCCTAGCCAGACATTATCTCAGCAATAAAATCCGAGACCATAAAACAAAATAACGGCTATATTAATAGAATCAATACAAAATGTACAAATATTCAGAACACAACCATATTGAACCAAATGAGATACAAACAAGATACAATAACAAAAACACAAGGTAAAATTAAACTAATTATGTACCTAACTCCACGTCTAAATATTATTCCAAGTTCAAAAACAATACAAAATTACGAGACAAAATAAACTTAGTACAATTTACAGGACATAGTGTAGATACTAAACAGAGTGATTTCTTCAGATCTCTGAAAGTTAGAGTTACCCTCAAAATTTATGAGAATTGAAGAGATCACATTATTAAGTTCCATTTCTGATAGTAGCCAAACAAAAGACAAGGCTAACAGAAATGGAAAAAGATAAGGGGAAAAAGTCAGATAATGATGTTCATTCTACAGAGCAGTGTGTTGCAAATTATCCAGTTTTGAACATTTTATGGATACGTACCTCACACATTTCACATCAAAATTATGCTAGATACCATTACTTTCAATAATTGATTTGAATATCATATTGTTAAAACTAACTCAGATATGATTTAAATCATATAGAAATTTAGTTACCTAAGTTTAATTTCATTTTGAGATAGATGAAAAAAAATAAAGAAATATTTTTTATATGCTTTGCAGCATGCACAGCTACTCGGAATGGAGAACACAAAATGTGGTAGCATCTGGTGTTGTGTGGCATGTAAGAACTGGATGGCTATCAATGGTGAGAGGGAAACTGTCATTTCTAATGACATCAGACGACATATCAGCTAATCTTGTTTTATGGGGATTAGAATGTAGAGTGGGTGAAATTGAAACCCAAGATACTTGAGTGCAGATTTTAATCTGTTGTGATTAGGTTATGCCGACTCCCGATAAAATATTATTAAACCATTATTTAATGTTGTTATGTAAATTTAAATTAACTACAAAAAAAATGGTTAAGTTTTTCAAGTAAAATGATTTTTAGAAACAATTTACAAAACAAAAATATTTGTATACATTTGACATTCAGTGATGCAAAATGCTCAAACATTAACAGAGTGAAGGAAGAAGAGTGACCCACAAGTCCTACTCATTGATGTGGAAAGTATACACAGAAAAACATCTATCCTCTAATTGGTGCCTGAAATGCTTCAACGTAGCAAAAATTCCGAGCAATTCCCTATCGTATGTACTATAGTTCTTTTCTGTTTTTGAGAGCTTCCTCGAGAAGAAAGCTAGCGGTAACTTTTTGTTGTCTTTATCCAATTGGTACAAGGTTGCACCAATAGCAAAATCTGATGCATCGGTACTCACGCATAATGGCAGACTTTCATCTGGATGAGCCAATAGAGTTGCATTTGCCAGTGTATCTTTGATTTTCTCAAAGGCCTGTTTGGCTTCTTCATTCCATTCGAGTGGAGTTTTGTCTTTCTTTTTACTTTTCTTAATTAGTGCAAACAGCTTACTTTGTTTGGCTGCTGCATTCTTCATGCAATGTCTATAGAAGTTCACCATCCCCAAGAAACGCCTGAGTTCAGCGACATTTGAGGGTTTCGGGAAGTTCAGTATTGGCTCTACTTTGGTCTTCAAGAGGGAAATACCTTTGGTCGAGACTTTGTAGCCGAGGAAGTCAATTTCAGTTTGTGCGTATAAGCTTTTACCTACGTTGATAGTGAGTCCGGCGGCGTGTATACACTGTACTACGGCTCTTACATTCTCCTCGTGCTGTTGCTCACCGCCTTCAGAGCAAATGCAGATATCATCCAAGTATGCATATGCAAACGGCAATTCCCTAAACAGTCCGTTGATAAATCTCTGGAAAGTTTATGCTGAGTTGCGAAGTCCAAACGGCATTTGAAGGTATTCGAATAGTCCAAAGGGGGTTATAACCGCTGTCTTTGGTATGTCCTGGTCAGCCATAGGAAATTGGTTGATTGCCCAGTTGATGTCAATTTTGATGAACATTGTTTTACCCTTCATGTTCGCGTTGAAGTCTATTATATTGGGGACTGGGTAAAAATCAGGAACTGTTATGGCATTTAAGGCCCTGTAGTCTCCAACAATTCGCCACTGTCCACTTGCTTTTTTGGTCATATGGATAGGGGAGCTCCATGAGCTTTTTGAGGGGCGACATACGCCCTCCTCAATGGTGCGATGAAAGTACTCCCGTGCCGCTTTGAGTTTGTCAGGCAGTAACCTTTGTGCTCTAGCATGGCAAGGCTGTCCTTTGGTTTCTATGTAATGAACCATATCGTGTTTGTATGTAGGATGCCTGCGAATTGATGGTTGAGTGACTCCAGAATAGTCAGACAGGATCCGTAAGAGTTGTCCGTCGACTTTTGTACAGCTGGATATATTTGTGTCCAGTCTGTAAGCATGCGTTTTGCCATCCACACAATTTTTAGTTTCACTATTGATCAGTTTGCCATTTTTGAGGTCAATGATCAGGCCATAATGTGCAAGAAAATCTGCACCCAGGATTGGGTTTGGAACATCCGCAACCGTGAAGGACCACATCATTTTTTCCTTAAGTCCGATGTCAACTTTGCTGGTCTCGAGTCCGTAAGCTGGAAGGTTTTGACCATTCACAGTACGGAGATAGTATTTCGGAGGAAGTACTTTTTTGTTTTTATTTACTGGCAATATACTCAAGTCTGCACCTGAGTCTATTAAGTACCATCTCCTATTAGTCCTGTCCTTGACAAACAGGCGGCATGAGTGTTTTTCCAAGGGGTCTTCGGCCGCATAGATGGCCCCTCGTTCTAGTTTGACGCTTCCTTATTGTCGGATTTACCCCACCAATTGCACCTGTTGTTGCATTTGGTGGCCTCTGCGCCAAACTTATTGTGAAAAAAGCAACTTTTATCATCCCAATTTTGAGACTAGGTTTTGGGAGATGATGTTCTAGGGGGAGTTGAACTCTGACCCCTGTTACTGGAACTAGATCTGCGGTCTCTGAACCGGGACTGTTGTCCTCTGCTATTGCTGTTGTTGTTGTTGCTTCTTGATTTAGATCATTGTCGCCAGCTACTGTTGGGTTTCGTTGAGCCTTGGCTTTTGTTCCGTTTTACTTCATCGGTCAACTGAGCTATTTGGGCTCGAAGTTGAGCGAGTTCTCCAGTCTCTGCAGACACTGCACTGACCACTGGCTTTGACCTGGTGTATTCGAGCGCATTATCTGCTGATTTCGCAAGGAAGTCCAAGTCTGTGGATGTATTGATCACGGTTGAACCTACGGTGACTAGGCATTGCACAACACTTTGGGGAAGTTGTTTGCAAAATTGATTGCCTATGACAGAAAGGGCTACGATATTATCCGCCTTCTGCCTTAATTTTGCCATGAAGATCGAGGGTTTGTTGTCCCCCATCTTCATACCACCCATCACATCATCAATGATTTCGTTTGTTGTTTTTCCGAATACATTTTTTATTTTCTTGATGAACCAGGCATATTTGTCATCTCCTGTCGAAGGGCATTCCATGATGTCCGGAATGTGGCGGATTATCTGCAGGGGCATGCCTCCACAGATGTGTAAGTACTGCTGGTTCAGTGTAATGTTTTCTGTCTTGAACCTGCCTTCCAAGAGTGTCAACCACAAATCTACCTCATTGGGCAGAAATTCTGGGATCTCTATCCTCCGTCTATAGAAGTTGGGGTTTTGCCCTGGCTGCAATTGCAAAAGTTGCATAATCTGCGCCAAGACTTCGGGTGTCAGCTGTGGCTGACTACTACCTCCCTGCGATGGTTATGGGTTTTTGGTTGGTGGTGGAACCATTGCTATGTCTTTCTGATGAAAAGCGTATTCCACAGAACTACTTCCTTCCTTGCTGATTGAAAACACTGGCTCCTGTGTTTGTAGGACAGGTTTTTTTGGGTCAGAACTTTGGCTTAAAGTTCGACCACTTCTCAATGTTTTAACTGTAAGTTCTTCTTCATTTATTGCAGTTCCCAGTCGTGCTAATTCTGGGTGTTGAGGGACTTCTTCCAGATTTGCTAAATTCGTAGAGTGTCGAGTCGAAGTTGGGGGGGTTGGGGATGAGTCCAACCTTCTTCCTCCAGGTCTACTGTCTTGTTTCTCCTTGTTTGTATATTTTAAGGAGAGGGGTATAAGTTCCCACTTCAGCAGACTCTACTTCGACAACCTAAAATGTGTCTTAGTCTGCAAAAAAAATTTTATTTGCCGAGCAAGCAAGTATCTTGCCAGCACACTGCGCCAAATTTTGTAATAGAGCAACGCGCCTCCAGACACCTCACGACATAGCCAAAAATCACGTCGGGGTCACCACTGTGAAATACCTTGTCATGAGAGATATTCTCACCAGAAGGAAATTCAACAGAATTTAAGCGTGTTCAGCCACTTTGTATGTAAGTACGGGTAAGCCAGAACCAGACCGAACACTGGCGATTTTAGAGCCGATTCGGGCGGTTTATATACGGCTTATTCACACCCACACAAACACACATACGTAAGATAATACGTACGTTGGTGAGAATGGCCAGGTCACATCATCCCCTATCGAGATAAGAGATGTCTGGCTGGTTTGTGTACAAATTGTGACGTCATCGTATTGTGTCACGATTCAGTACTCATACATTACCTACAAGTACATACAGGTAATTACGATCAAACGAGTTTTGTGTGTTTAACGTCATATAGACGAATAATTAGCCTGCCCTTTGGGGCGGCGACTGTCGTCGAGGGGTCCAAGCCCCTTTACCTCATACCAGTGAGTCCCCACAATTGGGTATGCCACTTGATCTCAAATCACTTGCTATCTAAACCATGGGTATATTCAACAGCCTAACTCACCCCATAATTATGCCACTTGAGTTTTACCAAAAATTAGTTGAAAATACTACCATGTTCAGACAGCAAAGGGTTACTTTCACTAGCAGTTCAAAAAAGATATGCTCAAATATGAAGTTCCATTCAGAGTATAAACACATTCATTCATCAAAGACAGTGTGTTACAGATGGATCTGCCAAATTGCATGGGTAAGTGAGAAAGCTGTAAATGTCATCGATCTCAGTCTAGCTTTTTGTATCCTCTCATTTCTCCATACAAGAACTAAATGTTGTACAAGCCTACAGTATTGTCGGATGGGGACTGAATTTTCAAATTATGTAATTCTAAAAATAACTTCACACAATAATTTTTCAGTTTTGCAGCTTCACATATATTTATACAGCATGATACACATTTAATTTGAGAACTATTTGCTGTGATTGGGGAGTGTGAGCTATAAAGGTTGTGTTTACATTTCTTAGTGCTTAGTCTACAGTAGGAGCTAAATGAGAATTACAATTATCAAATTTGCATAACTGTAACTCTCACAATAGTAACTCTTGTTTGTGTGTGCTACATGATGTGTAGGTGTGTGGTTGTGTATATTGCCCATGCACACAACCATACTATTATTATGTTTACACATCAATTATTCATGAGTATAGCCCATATAGCCCCAGCGGAACTCACGCCTTTTTTAATCTACTGAAAGAATAATGATAGGCATTGGCACAAATAAAGTAGAAAAACTATGCTGAAAATTTCATTGTCATTAGAAACAAAGTCAAATAGAAAATTTTCTTGTCTAATGTACAGCCATATGGGTAGGTAGGTTGAAACATGTCTGACTGCAACAAAATGAAATTACGTCTTGAATTTACAAATATGACTCAGATATTAAGGCCACTATACTCCCTAATTCTCTGCTTCAGTAATCCTTTTTTGTTTCAAACAGGAGAAATTGGTATTGACTCTGTCAGAGGAGGAACCCCGTTGTTAACTTTGAATTTATTCTATTTCGTTGAAAATTAAGCACTCTCTTCCATGTATAAATGTTCAGTGACCAGACTTTAGTGGTTGAAAATTCTAAAAATTACTCCAATCAACATTTTCTGTAATATTAAGTATAATGAACCAATGAACCAACTGACAGCAAAAGAACGATTTCCAAATTAAATATCCCATTTCAAATATATATATATATTTTTTTAATATTGCTCATTTTCTATGTTTAATGAAGCTTAAATTGAATATCTGTACATTTCGAGAAAACACTTCAGTTAAGAAGGTTCAAAAGGAGGGAACACTAAATCGATTTATTTCAATTAACACTCATAATAATGAGCTGCGCCTTCTAAAGATTATTTCATTAATTTCACGCTGGTGGCTTTTACAAATTCTTCGTTAATAAATTCAGAATACGAAATTTGTTTGGAAACTCTGACGAATTTTCGTAATGTTCGCATTTGAAATTTCAATGTCAAATTCACGGTCAGCGTCGAGGTCTGTCATTTGAACTTAACGAATATTTAGTTTTATTCAGTTAGGGTAACGATTAACTTATTTTCTTTTTACTAAAAATTTTGCTCGAAATAAAAAGTTTCTTCTGCAGACTTAAATTCTGAAATTGCCATAATACGTAAGGACTGTATTTTGCGACTGTATGAAATAAAACATATAGCTACATACATACAAGTTTTGAACTAAAGTGTCATAAAATTTTCACAGCTGCTAATTACGTTAATTTTGAATGAAATTACAGTCTGTATTTGGTAGACTACACATTAATATTTCTCGTGAATTTTGTATTGTCGGGTGTGGAGCAGTATATTTAAAAAAAATGCGAGATTCATCTGAATTATGCCTATTAATAGCCAACTTGAAAACAAACTCAAAATATTTTCAAATGGTTTACTTAATATAATGATTTTCTTAAATTTAATTTAAAGATAAGATAAGGATGCTGTTTAACGCAGTTTAAAGGAAATAAGAAACTGGAAATGGATAAACAAATTTTTTCGAACTTGGTGGCATCCCATTTAATTAAGTTTTGGTCATCAAAAAATTACTCTGTGTGGAACCACTTCAAGAATTTGCAAGTGGTGTAATTAGAAAAACTTTTATTGACAACACAAAATAATTTTTTTTGGCGAAGAGAGGGGGCCAATTCTTGTATCATCATCGAAATAAATGTTTTGCAACAACTCTATCACAAAGGTGATTAGATTAGAGTCATACTTCTGCCATAGTCTATTTCACATAAGAAAAAAATGACGTCACAGAGACAATCACATTTCACAGCTACGTCAAGCTAAAAATATAGGTGTAAACAAAACCACTTTGGATGCAGCCTTCGTTGAATAGGGTAAATCTCTACCTATTCCTTTGCCACTGGTCCGTCAACTCGAATGACGTCATGTCTTTCTTATTTGGAATAGACTACACTCATTCTTCAGTAATTATAAAGAGTAGTTTTGCATATAAGTTTTGAATTATTACTTGATCTCTACGCGTTGATTAATGAAATTATTCTGAAATATAAAATATAAAAAAATGTGCAATTCTGATAGTTTTATGCTAAGTCGACCACAAAATCAATTCAAAAATCCCTGAATTTTAATAAACGTAAGGCTTCAGAGTTTGAAGTTTTCGTTTAAAACTCTGAGGCGAAAAAAAAAAAACATATAGAGGAGAAATATCGCAGGAAAAAAGAGATTAATAAAATTCACTTTTGGTCAGGCTCTGAGGGCTCACCTGGGTAACGCGGGCATTGTCCGCGCTAGTTATACCATTTGCCAACGGTAGCAAAATTTGAAAATTTTTCCCCACAAAACACAAACAACAGTTTTTCTTGCCGTAATCATGCTTTCTCTAAAACTTGGGGCACCTGTGTGGAAAAGGTGTTGCGCTATAAGCCTGATTTCGTCCATAAAAAATTAAAATCCGGAAGCTGTTCGGAGCTTTTTCAATGTATTCTATTCGAATTTCTTGAGGAAAAAAGTAAACTCCTATTGATTTTTCAAAATAAAGTGAAAATGGCTCTGAAAAAGTGTTAATTTAATTTTTATAATAATATAGATAAACATATTTTGTAAAAGTAACCAGAAATTTTAGGTTACAATTTCTAATAGAGACATAGCCTAGCACTGTTCCAAAGAGTTTAAAATCATACAGGTCAGCCCAAGTTCCCAGGCGCAAATCGGTTTTGTGCAGCTTGACGTCGTTGGTTCCATTTTTGTTGGGCACATTAACTCCTTGCACATCACTGAAGGTACCAAAAATGTGTATAAATGTAGTCTAATTTGAAATTTGTGGACTCAACAACCAATATAGAATGAGATAAAGGCAATGGAACCATTGACGTCATATTTTGTCATGCGAGTTGTATTCTTGAAATGCAACGAACTTGGCTGACCCGATTTTAAAGACTTTGGCACAATACCAAGTGAACCCTATTCAAAATTGTTGAGGATGAGAAGATCTTTTGGTTAAAGAATTACAAAGTTACATGTTCACTATGATATTTATTTCAGGAGGAATAGAGAATGGTAAAAGCACAGCTGAACAAGATCAGTGTGACTGAAGTAAGAAGCTTGAATATTAGTATAGTGAATCGAGTATACGTGAGTAGTGTTGCCAGTGAGCAGAGAGGACTTGCACCGTAACAAAAATAAGAAAGTAAATCCATCATGCAGAAGACATGAAAAAAAAAAAAAAAACTATATATGTGATTTGCAAATTTGAGCAATACTGAACTGTTGGTACATTAATTATTGTTCAATCACTAGTTGGTAACACTGTATCGACATTCTCCAGTTCCTATCCAGTTGCGTTGTCAATCTGTTCAGTTCGTGAGTTGTGTCTATTCATGTTAATATCTCTCTCATCATTAAAGTCTTTCATTAGTGCGGTTCTTGTGTTTTTCTCATTTATTTATTCTCCGGTGTAATAATTAATATTCGTCTACTTTATACTTCAACGGACTTCAAGCCCCCAGAGTTCAACATGAACACATATTTTTCAAAATACAATTAGTCAAGTCTTTACTCTATTCTACCACTGAGAGTGGTAACAAAATGGCCTGCATTGAGAAATTTACTTTCTTATTTTGAATAGAGTATAATATGTAGTCTTTTACTAAACAACAGTATTATGTACCGACTAGTCGAACAGTATATGGATGGACAACAAAAATGAAACAAATAATACCTGCATGGATGAAGAAAGGAAAAAGTACCTAGGTAATAGCATTAACACTCATTCTCGAGAGCTGATTGGCTAATTTAGTCGTTTCCTGAATATCCAGGTCATAATTTCCTTTTCCCATACCTCCAATGTTTTTATCACGTTTTTATCTTTATGAGCAGTCCATAGTTAGTACTACATAGTCAAAGGATATGGTATGGAAAGAATTTTTTTTTCTTCTTTCAAAATATTTCACAATCATTCTAATAACTGCATAGCTTTTTTACATATACGTAGCCTAAAGTATATTTGACATAGTAAGTTGTAATGAATGATGAAGATGTTTTTAAATTTTGAGAAGTAGGAAGGTGACTGTATTTTATATTTTATCAATTTTAGAAAATTTCGAAAAATATGTGTTTCAAAATTCGAGGTTTACTTATTAATTGTAAAATAGTTTTTTGATTTTTAATTCCAAAATTTCAAAAAACACAAACGTAACAACTTCCATTCCATTTTCATGAATATTATGTGAATGTGGACCGAGTTAATATACAAAACTACTTACACCTAAATCACATAAAATAATCATGCACACCAGTATGAATCATAATTATCAATTTGGTAATTGTCAGGGACATATCACCGAGTCCACTGTTTTCCAAAAATCCGTTATTTCTGTTATTAAAAAATTGGGAATAAAAATCTCTTTCATTTGGTATAGTTTATCCAATGAGAGTTAATCCCAAAAATGAAAAGCAAACCGCAACTACCGCAAAATTTTATATGCATTATTTACGCATTATTGCTTGTTGGTATACAGTGGACGCCGCTTATTGGACCCATGATTAAAGAACTCAGCCGCCTATTGGATTTGGAATAGCATGGAACAGATCAACTGTATCCAAATGAATTAAAAATAAATCAGTTGTTAGACTCAACAATTTGCTTATTATTCTCAAATTTTTACATTAGGCACTTGAAAAAACATGTATTTCTTATCTTTTTCAATTCTCATTCACATTCTTTACAGTTACTTTCAATGTGAGTGACAATACCATACAAAATTGCTTTCAACATGGAGGTTTTAACACAACTGCAGAAGAGGCAGAAAGCCCCATTGAGAAGCCCACAGATGTTTCTGATGAGATGTATGAAGCTTGGATAGATATTGACTTTGATGTGCTAACTGCTGAATCACTTTCAGAAGATGAGCTCTGCAATTTATTGATGTATTCGAGAGAAAATGGTGATTGTAATGAAGAAGTTTGTGACAATGAGAAAAAAATTTATGAGCAGCCCCCCTCAAATCACAAAATGATGGCAGCCATGCAAGTATTGAGGAGAGGTGTCCACCAACAAGCCGCTGAGTTTCAGCAGCATTATAATTGTGACAACCATATATAGGCGGAGTTAGCTCTCGTCACCATCACCCAGCGCCATGGCTGTGTGTATACGGTAGCCGTATTTTGGTGATGGTGACAATTGAGGTAGGTATTCCCGTTGGTTGACGGTTCTATTCCCCAGGCTGGCGGAATACCTACATTGGTGACCTCAATGTGATGTGAGAGATGTGAAGAGCCATGCCATCTCTCGGAAGAATATATCAGCCCGCTAGTTCACCTGCTCTTCACCTCACAATGTGATGGCATTGAGCGCACTAGTGGTGAAGAGGTAGGATGTACAAGGTGAGATGCTGGGATTTATTGGAAGGAGGCATCCACCGCTCCCTTACACACAACTACCCTTCTGTTAGTAGCTCCACCTCCATTGATTCATACTGTGCACTGCTGTACCGGGGGAAGTAGTGTGGCGATCATATATAAGCGGAGGTAGCTCTCATCACCATCACCCAGCACCATAGCCATGTGTATATGATAGCCGTATTTTGGTGATGGTGACAATTGAGGTAGGTATTCCCATCAGTCGACAGTTGTATTCCCTAGGTCGGCAGAATACCTTGAATAATTATGAAAAATTTATAACTAAATTAATTCAACAGTCCGAAAAACAGTCTACAATTACAAATTTTTTAAATTAAACTCACGACTGAATGTATTTTTTCAAATGCATACATACTGCAATAAATTTTACATATTTCAAAATGACTTTTTTTATTTTTTATTTTTTTCATTCTTCGGTTAAATGACTCAGTCGGTTATTAGACTCACTTTGCCTTGGTCCCAAAGTGAGTTCAAAAAGCGGCGTCTACTGTATATGGAAATAAAAATTATATGATAACCATACTATGTAAAAATATGAATATTTACCAACGTTATTTAAGGCGGAGGGATCATCTTACGTTGGATGGACTATAGTACTCGCTATAGCCAATAATCAGAAATAGCCAGCTGCTAAATGAGGATTAAAATTATTCACGAAGTCCGGAAAACCACTTTTTAGGTTGACAAAAGTATCTATCATGTACCTAATTGCATGAAATTCGTTACGAACTTAGCGACGTTTACTTGACTCTTATCTAAAAACTTTATTTATTAGAACTAATTGAAATTTTGTTTTTGCTTTCCTGAATAATTTGAAAAATCTGACTTGATGAATTCCGCCGAGAAGCCGAGGAACCATTCTCAGGCTCGCTACTTGCCGGGCACGAAACACCTGGTTGCTAGGATACATTTTTCGTGTGTTGCATAATTTAAAAATAAATAAAAACAAAATGGCTGAAACGGTTTTTATAGCCACTAATAAATTCGTTTGATGTTTCACTGAGTTTTGCCAAAAATTATCATTTTACAGACACAAAACGTTTGTGTGTGTCCCTCATTTAAAGTGCTTTTTAGGCCCAACTGAAATTATTTCAAAACGTATACTTATACGCTGCTAAAAAATTATTTCGAATGGGCACCTTTCTGCGGCGAAATTTCCTAATTTAATTGGGTCGTTTCCTGCAGACTCGGTATTTATCAATGACGGTCGTGAAAGTTAGTTTTAAAATTAATTGTTTTCTCGTTGACGACACAAAGATTAGACCGAGCCAATATTAGCGCACCCATACCCAGAAACGACGATCCGATGATAAACTGTCGGTGACACACATCAGCATCTGTATAGATAAAAGTGGGTACCTACCTCAAATTAAATTGAATGGAGTCGTGCGTCTGTTTTTGTACAATTAACGATTAATTTCGGATGGAAAAGGAATCTAATTTTTTGGTTTTCGTTTTCACATCGATTTTGTTTGTACCGTCGGCTTAATCAGGCCACGTCGATTAAAATTATTGTGTAATAAAAATGAACGTTCGTTGAACTTGGTCGATATGTTCAACCAACGTGTACTCCGTTCTTTGTAGCACACCGCTAAAATGCCCAATGCGAATATCGTTTTTCGTGCTATCACGTTCCAAAGATTAAATACGTAGAGGAAATTATGTAGACCAAAAACCAGGAAGAAGAAACGAAAAATAAACAAAAAGAGGAAAATAACGTGGGAGAATCACATTACTCGGGAAAAATAGCGACAAATTTTCCTCGCTAAAAACACTCGACGATGTGAAAAATAAAGAAAGAGAAAAAAAAATAAAAAAGTTAAAAATTTGTGTCATCGGAACACTTCGAGTGAGACAAGTTTTTCTTTTTGAAAAACAAATCACGATTGACCGACGCGTCTGCGAAATTCGATTTTCTATTCATTTTCCTAATTTCTAGGAAAATATATACGTCGCAATATAATGCTGTATGGGTTAGACCCCGTGGGAACGTTTTCCAACCAGATTAAAATTTGTTTATCGGAAAAAATAAAATGTTTTTCGATACCATACACTATACATTTTTACTTTAACTGGGCGCAGGGGGGGGAATAATATAATAATAGTATAGTAAAAATAGCGAAAGAAAGTTTTTTCTTTTGACAAACAAACTTTTTTCCTCTTCCTTTTTGGCAATGTTTCCATCAAAAAAAAAAAAAAAAAAAAAAAAATGGAAAACAAAAAACTTTCTCCTTATTTTCTAAATGCGTGATAAAAAAAACGACATCATAGTGACCTTCTTTTTTTGGGGGATAAACAAAAACTTTTAAACCAATTTAGACCACATGTGGAAAAACATATTTTTGAATTTTTTTTTGTAACTAAATCCCCTATACTTATGGATGAACAATTTATATTTGTGCCGATGGTAATTCCGGTATAGACTACCTTATATTTACATTTTTATAACTATTAGTAATCCCAATAGGATCTTTTCGAGGTTCCTTGTTGGGTAAAAATCAGAGTTTTTCGATCAGAAATTTCCAAGAAAATCTGTAATCAACTACCTGCTTAAGAAGTATTTTAATATTCGTACTTGGGAAGACTTTTCAAACACTTTTTTTAGTAATCGGTGACAAGGAAATGAGGACCCAACAATTGAAGAAAAAAAAAACTTATTTTTTCAGTTAATTCCGATATTTTTAAATAAATTTAATTATCGTATCCATAATTATATTAAATATATCTAAGATAAAGTACAGTTTGTTTGATGAGACTGATGAGACTGATGAGACTGATGAGATCTAACTTTTGAACTGAATTAGTTAGTCCAGTAAAATAAGGTTTTCAAATGGAAGTAAAAGTAACGAAAAGTTTTACTCTCACGATATGATGTTAGCAGGCTCCTGAATAAACGATAAAAATTCGAGACCCCCCCCCACCCAGACGTTCACCCTAGAAGGGTCAAACATCGGACTACTTTTAGTTTTTTCAAGTTCACCAAATGATGCCTGATATACCGTACTTATAAATACTTGCATGAATTGCATAAAATAATAACGTCCGTTAAATTTAAGATCATAATGTTTTGATAAATTTTTTTCATATCTCTTAAGGGCTGACATGCAGATAGTGGTGAAGTAGGATATTTTTTTCAAAATCATAATAATTTGCACTATTTTTAAATTAGACGTACCGAAGATAGCCAATTAACGTACTGATATTTTTCGTTATTACGGGCTATACATCGTATTTTAGACCATTTATATACGTACATGGTGTCCTAAATAACGGAATTAAAATAGGCGAGTATGAGAAAAGTCATGCGAAATTGAAATTTTTTCATTGTTTTTCTGAGTGTTTGTTTCCACTGTTGGGAAAATCACGTATACAGGTTTGAAATATTCTAATGTATAGCCCGTGTAATGATGAAAAATATCAGTATGGTAATTTCTCGGGCCATCTTTGCGTCTGTATCAATTTTCAGTTTCCCAATAGAAAAATAATGCAAATTATTATGATTTTGAAAACATGCCCTTCCTTACCACCAACCTCTATGAGAATTATGAAAATAATTTATTGAAATTTTTTTGTATTAGATTTTATAGAAATTATTATTTTTTATGTTATGTCACTGTACTCATCTAGAATACCTTATAAAAGTAAATAAGTGTGTGACCGTACGCACGGTTGAAGTAAAACAACTTCTATTAATTTTTATTCAACGAATCAATTGGAGTGGAACCAAAATCACGGTGATGCGTTTCATGACCGTTTTTTTGTTTACTACCTTATGCAAGGAAGTTTCATTTCAAAAACGAAAGTAGTCACACATATGAACTCTCCAGGAGGAAGCGCAGGGTGTCCAGATCATTCATTTTATGTAGGTTTTCGAAGAAAATCTATGTACTGAAATTGATCTTGTATTGAGACCCAGGGATGAGCGTAGATTCATTTTTTGTCTCATATCCCCAAGAAAATTTTGGCACTATTAGCTGAAATTCATATTTTATATATAATTATACACATTTCTGTTGAACTCGGTACAGGTCATCCGATAGTCTTGAAACTAGTTACACTTATTAAGATCTACACAAGGACAAGCTCTATTGTTTTTGGTCCAGATCGCCTCTGTGGTTCATCTATTACATCCTATTATGTTTCATTATTGGGGCATAGATGGTTGTGAAATGTCTAATTTTTAACCAATAGTCAAGAAATTCGGTACAGACATTGATCATATTATATTTCATCATTCTGAATAATTTTGTTTCAGACGGCTAAACGGTTCATGCGTAGAAGTGATTTGAAAAAATTTTGAACTATGGCAAAGAAAAGAACATAAAGTCCAGATGAACCAAAGATGCTGGTCGAAAGTAGGCTAGTTTTTATTTAATTTGCTAAGCAGTCATTTAATAACTTGCATACGTGTTTTATAACTTTATGATACATTTTATTCTGTCACTTCATTATAAATTTCCTTGACAATCATTTTAAACGTAAAATTTACCAAACGTATTTCCAAATAATTTTCGTATTTTCAGTTTTTTATTGTATTTAATTTGACCAAATTATATTATATTCCAACAAAATTCGAAATATGTTTTCAACGAACTTAAATGTTTTATTTGGTAGTTATATATTTGATATATGATAGATTTATTGAATTCATTATGAATTTCTTTGACACTCAATTTTAAAAGAAACTTTTACACCCAACTGTGCGAAATATTTTTGATATTTTGACTATTTTATTGCATTTATTTATTTATTTATTTGTTTAGTTTTTCTTGGTTAGGAAAACCTATATTTTTTAGTGTTACCTACTTATTATTCTAGAATTTTTTTTATCGTTCATTCAGGAGCCTGTTTCCATCTCATTTCAGGTGCGAAACCTTTGGTTACTTTTAAATCCATTTCAAGCTCATTTTGAATTTTACTGGGCTATAGTCTACAAAATCACAACTCAATAACCCTATATATAGATATGACATGCAGCACTTGGGAATTTCTCACTTTCTTCTCTCATTGCGTAAAATATTTTTCTCGTCTCATATATCGAAAAGAAGTTATTATGATTTTGGTTAGTGAAGTTCAAGATTACCAAATTGATTTGGAACAGTTGAAAAAAAATGTAATTTCTTCACCAGTGTAGAAATGAGCTTTTTTCCTAACTGTTTTCTGTTTATTTCTTCATGGAATGAAATTTCATTTGTTCACTAATGTAGAAACTGAGTTTTTTCTTAACGGAATTTTTTTTTCATTTCTTTACCCACCATTTACACTTACACAAGTGATGCAATGTCAACATAAAAAGAGACTGTTTTACATACAGTGATTTCTATAAACAAAATATTTCACTTCTCCCTAATTATTAATAATTATTTGATGGAATTCTGTTCATTAAAAATGCTGACATACTTAATCGAGTGAACAATAACCTCTGTTTAGTGCATTTGTTGCAAAAAATATCGCACTCAACTATTTAGTCACTCATGATGATCGACTCGCTGTAATTATACAACTCATCGACTGACTCTCGTTTTGCTAATTATTTGAGTAAAATACGCGTGCAAATGTTGTACTTGAACATGGTTGAATAAAACAAAGAAAATGAGTGAAAAAATCGAAGAATTGAAAAAAAAAAAAGTGAAAAAACAATAAAAAAGAAGAGACAAAAAAGGAAATTGAAAAAAATTAAAAAGAAATATAGAAAAATAAAGTCCAAACCCTCCCCCTCCCCTTTCACACCCAGCAACGAAAGAATGTTCTCATTTACAAAGATTATGAATGAAATTGAAAAAGAATTAACTGATGCAAACAAACGAAAGAAAACTCTCACCATCCTAGTTACTAGATTTTGTAGCCTAATTGATGGAGTAACTGCTTTTTAAATTGGGGATAGAGGTTTCGAATTCTGCATCCCAGAAAATAGAATTTTTAAGAAAAAAAAAAATTAAATTAATAAATTAAATTAAAAGGCTGGAATAAGTCATTGAAAGGTGTGGAGAAACGAAGACGCTAATTAAGGGTGAGAAAATAAATTTTGATGTGTGAGATTGCAGTAAAGAGTGAGAAAAAAAAATGAAAGTACGAGCAAAGTGGATGGCAAGTACGAGTTGTGAAATTAGCCAATTTTATCGAGCCTTAGATGCTTCGAAAATACACAAATTCGTACACATGTTGCAAAAAACTGTTTCCATTAAAATGAGAACGGTTTACGACTATTTTCGCCAAATCAATTGGATTAAATTGTAAGGAAATTTTACAGATTGTCGTTATTTATTACAATCAAAAATGCCACAATCCCATGGAATTATGCTAAAAGTTTTGGTTTATGTTTCGACGCAACGTCGCGATAAAGCTTGGAATAATTTAAAATTCAATAAAATGTAGTAATGTCTGAAGAATCTTGGGGCTACTACTTTATAACTTCGTACACTTGAAGAAAACTTACGAAAGTTTTCGTTTCAGTGTAATTTGTACGCATTTGTGTACTTTTATGCGAAGTTTTGTACAGCATTCGGTGCACCGTAACGAGGTGAACTCGAATTTATGTATTGTTTATTCTGCAACAAAAATATATAGAAGCATTTCTCGTGTATCTGAGAGTTTATTTCTTCGATATTCTGCGTAGTAGAAGACGGTGTTGAGATTTTACGCTATAATATCTATCATAATTTCCTTGTTGCGGTTGCTTAAGAAAATTTTCACGCTGAAGGAAGTAGTTAGAGTAGATATCTTTTAAATTTGACAACCTTCCAACTGCGAGCCAAAAAGTTGGAAATACAGCGGAAAATATATTTCAAAGCCAACCTGGACGGTGAAATTTTATATCTGTGCTTCGAATTTTAAATTCACGGTTATGTGATACCGTTCGTTAGATAAGCATTATTTGCAAATAAAAACTATCTACAATTACGCGTGTATCTGTAAATATTTATATCAATTCGCTAAAGCTTTCTGGTATTCCTTGTACCGTATTCGATATTTTGAAAATCAATTTTCTTAAAACCATCGGATACAATAAGTTAGGTACCTAATAATAGAGTATTCATTGGTGACGTCATTTTTCAACGACTGCACAGTTTTAAGGCGGGTAACTATACGCGAACGTGTGTTTTCGCACTGTCTTCAACAGACAGCCGCACGGAATTCAGGCGGGTAATTATGCAAAAGTGTATACGGAGAGAAAAGGTGAATATTCCATACATTATACGCGAAAAAGAAGAAGAGTAATGTAAGAAGAAACTACGACATTATGGTTGGGATGAAAAAATCTTTAGTATGCAAGAGTGAATATTGGAACAGTATTTTTAACAGTCGTTTATCATATTTGGTTTGACGCACAACTCATTTACTGTTTGAGATAAAGTTTTTTATTTGACATACTATCAGTTTTTATAAACTTACAAGCAACACACGCAGTAACTGAAATATGGGCATAAAGATCGTTGATCTCGTTCCCAATATTATGTCAATCTACTGGACGTAATTTATCACTATCATTTCGTATAAAAGATACCAAATCAATTTACCTATTCAAAAATATAAAGCTACACGCGCCTTCAATTTAGCGGTATATACAACCAAGCAATACACCCGCAAAATCACCTCTCTCTCAACGCCTGTGGCAGGTATTAAAAACATAATTTTTTCCAAAAACACTGTCCTCTTCATGGTCTGACTTCACGACAAATTTCGTCTCAAACCAACTACTTTGGTAAGATAAATTGAGAACATATAAAGAGATCTTATCATTTTATAATATTGAACGTTTAACATTCCAGTGAATAATCCTGTCCTAAAAAATATAAAAAGTTAAGTACCTTCATTTCAGGGTTATATATGCAACCGAGAAATACACCCACAACATTACGTCGCCTTCATCCCCCGTGGCTTGTATTTAAACAGAATTTATTTTAGACACTGTCCTCTATCTGGTCTAACATCACGACAAATTTTATCTAAAATCAATAAAATTATTTGATACTAAAAAAGAAACCAGAGATATGAAAAAACTTCTATCAATCTATACACTCGATAGAAGATGTAGGTAGTTATAGATTTCACTTCAGTACCATTGTCGTGACATTTCGATATTGAAAATATCCAATTCGACGGTATTGTGGTATGTTTTTAAACAGTTTGAAACGGTGCGACATCAAAGACATGACCGACGGTGGTGCCAGATGACTATTTCAAGAATCTGCATTAATTTGTTAGCACATCTAAACACATTTTAAAATTGCGAAGTAGTGATGGATTTTCTCAATGATATACATCCCAATATATCCATCTACAAATATATCGATATGAAATTAAAATATCAATACTTATAAATAGGATATTTATGAGTCCATTTTCATGCATGAAAACAGAAAAAACATAATTAACAGGATTTCTCCCTGATTGAAAATCCTATGCTTTCCTCCATTCTAAGTGGCCACTCTTCAGTTCTTCGCAACTACCCTCAGTTAAACAAATCAGAATCAACCTTAAATTGGCTGCCAATATCTACTAACATTTGTAAGACCTATTGTAACTACTCAAATACCTATTTACTGGATAAGAACATTGAAAAATCCGATCTTAGTGCTAACAATAATACGAGTATAATAGGCTATACTTGATGAAAGTCACATTGTGACTAACAAAAAAGTCTCCCAGGTTGAATTCAATGTCTATTCTTTGTTGATCCCTTTTGGAATTACAGTTATCAATTATTACAAAAAAAAAGCCTCCGTAACTTACTCAAGTTTCTAAAACACGTTTATTTGTAACTAATTTTTTTTAAAAGTTATTTTTGTCTTATATGAATCCCGAATTCTGACTTTCTTAATTTGTGACCTCTTTTTTAGGTATAGGTTAGAAATTTCCCTGCACCCGTTAAAAAACCCTTAAATCTAGGACCACACGAAAGCGTGGAGGTGTGTAACTCTCAATTATTACAACAAACCCAAAACAACTACAATTTTCATTAAAAAAAAAAACTAAAATAAACGACGCCAAATGGTCATTAGTGAAAAAGCAAAAAAAAAGGGCACCACTTTTTTCAATTTTCACAATAGCCGATCAATTTTTAAAAACAGCTCGGTTCGAAGGGTGTATTATACCCCACTAACTTCTTGCGCAGCCCTGGTTAAATCAATGCATTCATAATGAATTGATTTTGGTTATATAAAGCATTCAACCTCAGTCCTGCTACAAAAGTAAGCCTCTGCAGCAGTTAGTGCGGAATGATACATTTCACCTGTATCAAATGTTCCATACTAACATATAAATTAATTATAATTATGGGGATTTCACCCATAGAGTTTTCCTGTTTGTGTGTATGTATAAACATATGAAATTGAACTAATAAGACGCAATATTAGCCTGTAAAAAAAAAAGGGGGTTTTCTGGTTTATATAGACCAGATGGCCATAAACTAGATCAGTAAGAGTACGCAATGCTATATACTCGACATCCTGACAGAGAGTTGCCTAAATAATTATTAAATAAGAAGGTAAAAACAATAGCAACAACAATATTCAACGACTTTCATCTTTGACGCGTATCAATTTTCTTAATGATACATACGATGACACTTTCGATTCAATTACCAAATTGAATCCTTGCTAAGATACAATTTTCTAGAAGCTAAAATATTAACCAACCACACGAGTATTGTTTTCACTACACATTCCCTTCGAAAAGTACTTTATGTCAAATCACTTTTCTTTTTAATTTGAGCAAAAAGAACAATTCTCCAGCATTGATCGCATTAGAAATTAAAAGCTTCGAATTCCAACTTTTTTCTTCAACCTTCTTTGTTCGGAAATAAAAAGTTTCCACAATATGAAAGTCAGTGTTCTGAACGATGTGAATTTGTTCTTCGTAAAGTTTAAAATTAAAAACTGCTGAAGTGAGTAGAACGATGAGAATAAAAAATAAATAAAAATAGAAATGAAATGAAAAAAAAAAGAAAAATTTCTTCGAAACCTTTCGCACAGAGAAACTTTCAAAACAAAATAAGTTTCTCAAAAAAATATGATGCCAAAATCAATCAGTGAAACGTACCACATTGCAAAGTATTTTGATAATCATCTATGTCAGAAAGGAAAGAATTTTTTGGTTTTTTTTTCTCATTTCTTTGGAAAATAGAAAATGTCTTTTATATAAAACAATTGATTATTTTTCTCGATGAAAGGGACTACGAAATAATTGTGTTCTTTTTTCGTTCCTAATGGTATTTTACTAACAATAAGGTGAAACAAAAATGTAATTCTTTGCGAAGACAAAACAATAATACCTATTAAGTGTCGTTGTAATATTGAATTTTTTAAATCCATTATTTTGAATCTTCGCCAAAGACGTTTTTTTTTCTTCTTATTTTATAATAAGTTCACAAACTATCGTTGAGAATGGACCGACGCTGCGAAAGAAATAAATAAAAGAGACAAAAATATTGCAAGTTTTGTAATTTACATTCAAGTCATAGATTGCCATTATCTTACGATAAGTATATTTAATTGAATGTTGTGGATTAATTAGCCTTTTTGTCAGCAGATAGGTAGGTGCCGAGCAGTTTGTAATAAGTGAAATGAAAACATTTTCAAATGTTTTGTCACACAGCTAAAAAAAAATTAAATTTCGTAAGTTTTTAACTCAAATATTTTCTGAAATTTGCATATAGAAATTTGTTTTGAATTCGACTGCTAAACATGATTAATGGAAAAGGTATTGAAGAGTTTACCAACCTACTTTATGTTAGGAGAAATAAAATTGAACTCAGCTCCTTAGCAAAAAATTTTACTAGCAAGCGGTCGCAATATAATCCAACATAATTTGTAATGTCATTACATGCCGGCATAAAAGTAGGCAACTTGTGTGTTCTTAGTACGCACTTTTGATATTCTGCTTAAATTCACCAATTTAGAATACATTTGATAAGGGTCAGCCCTTAAATTCACAAAAATAGCGTACATGAAGGTAGTTGAAAATACGTCATGTGGTACTACACAGTGGTTGCCTATTCAGCGTCGGCATGTCTAATCAGAAACCATCGTTCTTTACTGGTCCAGTACTACAGTATAGTCGAAGTTGTGACTGGCTGAAACAGTGGAACACACACAAAGGCCAGCCACAAGAAAATCTCCAATCTCAGTGAAACTATACAATGTTAATTGTATTTCACTGATAGTTTGCAGCAATGATAGAAATGCATATTTTTCACATTTTTTATCTCGTCCCTACAGCCACTAAATCAAATGTGGTTCTCTTCTTTAATGTACTCAAATTGAGAATGAAAATACTCTCTCGCCAAAATATAATGTAAGGTACAGTAAAATTTATGCCGAATTTGTTTATTTGCTCGCCGTACTCAGCCGTATAATATTCCAATGAATATAATTCCAAATTGTAAGTACCCACACGTATACAAAGACTAGACACGATAAGTGTTGATAATATTACGAAAATTAAAACACCTCGTATATGTATTGTATGAGCAAAAGTTTACAACTTTCCATTTAGAATGTATTTGAATGCAGATGGATTTAGGTACATAGGTACACTACAGTGTCACACGTATATGAAAAGAAAATTTCCCAACTTTCGAGGACAAAATTTGCCTTTTCAAACCTTTTGCAAATAATTATACGTACACAATATACCGAAATTTTTGGTTACATGTATACAGGAGAAGCATAGGCAACGTGCGATACACAACTGAAATTATTAAACCCGTTAGTCTGAATTTTTCATTTTTACTAACATTATTCAGTTCATTTTCTGTAACTTTTATTTGCGGTCGCTTGTTTGCGCCTTCGAGAGTTCTTGGGTTTCTTTTTTTGGAAAAGAGTAAATATAGTTAAAATTATTCGAATAAAAAAGTTTTATAACTGTACCACGTTTTTAAAACGGATTAAAAAGTATGGAAAATAATTTATCCTAGTCCCATATTGATTAATAACCCCATAAGAATTCCTAACCTCACACAGATTGTCCTGAAAATTTGTGATTGTGAATTTTAATAGTTATAAACATACTTGTAAGATTTAAAATGAAAAATTTGGGACGCATGCAGTTGATAATTGATACATGTTGATACATGAATAGTTCACCTCAGTCATCAACAATTTTATTGCACTACAAATGATATGAACTGTGTAAGTTTTCTCAGTAACAGCTACTCTCTACACTCCTTACAATTATCAACTGCATGCACCCCACATTTTTCGCTGTAACTCTTACAAGTATTTTCATAGCCATTAAAATTCACAATTACAAATTTTCAGGACAATCTGAGTGGGGTTAGAAATTTTTATGTGGTTATAAATCTGTATAGGGCTAGGATAAATTATTTTCTATACTTTTTAGTCTGTTTTAAAAATGAGGTATATTAAAAAAAAAAAAAAATATTTAAATATAATTATTTTCTTATTTTTAGTCTTGTCTTAGTGAAATTTTATAATTGATTTTAAATATCTTGATAAGTGTCTTGATAATATACGTATCGTGACTTATTTATGCTAAGTTAACATATTCCATTAAATTAGAAGTACAACCAAATATTTGGCTATTCCTAAAAAACACATTCTCAAACACTCAGCACTTATTCCCACACTTTTAAACAATTTTCTCACTATTCCTAAATTTCTTGAATACATATTTCTGTCTACAAAATACTCCTACATATACTTATTTATCGAATATCAGCAATTCCTTCAATATACGTTTTTGACAATATGTCTCTCTAAACTGTTCTCATAAATTTTGTACAATTACAAATTCATCACATCCTTCTTCCTTAAATATTATTTCCTTCCTTTCCCTTCAACACAAATCACCCATAACTCTGCCCTAATAAAAGACAATGTTTTGGTGGTTATACTTCAATCTCATTTTGTACTTTAATCAGTAAGTACATATTCATATAACTTGTATATTTTCATGCGCTATAAATATTTTTTATAATACACAACCTTATATTTTGTGTCGAATATTTTATTTGAACGATATATCCACCTCAATATTATTGTTACTGTAAGACTATGGCAGAGGCATGTGGCAAATGTCAGGTTTATTTCAGTTTTTACCTTTTAGTGTCATATATATTATATGTACAGCTTAATATAAACTTTTCAATCGATTTTAAACTAACTTTCCGATGAGCTAGAGACTTGAAACTTCAACATATTGCATTGACATCCGATTTTAACCTATGTTTTAAGTTTCAAGTCTCTAGCTCATCGAAAAGTTCCTTTAAAATCGATTTTAAAGTTTGTACCGGACGGACAGACGGACGGACCGATGGACGGATAGACAGACAGACAGACAACAAACCAAGTTAATAAAAACGTGGCAAGTAATAAAATGTGATTTAGAAAACTAAAATTTTCGAAATAATATTTTCATAACGTATAAAATTATACCCACGATAAGCGTTAGAAAACTTTGACTACTTTATATTTCTTAATGAGAAGAAAATGACGTCACTGTTAACCTTCCGTTGGTGAAAGTAAAAAAGTAAATACGTAATTTCTTGAAATTATATGCGATAAGTATCATTTTACGGCAAGCGGGCACCTATACGGTTACCTACGTAGTTACGTTACATTATATTTTCTCATTTAGAAGGGACTATAATGGAGGGGACAAACTTTTGGCATGCATAAAATTTGTAATTCAAAGGAAACTTTCTCATTTAGATATTTGTTTACCCAAATTTTTTGAAGTTTAATATTTTGTTTTTCTTGAATTGTAAAGAATTTTCTTTTAAAAGGTAAGTACGAATATTATTGGATGTTTTTTACCACTTGAAAATTTTACTTTTTCTGCTATCAGTTGGAAAGAAAAATTGTTTTTCGATCTTTTTCGTAGAGTTCATTTTCATATTTTTTCTCTCTGCATCTTTGCTCATAGAGTAGGTAAGCCAAATAAAGGCGTTAAAAAAGCTTTTTCAAAATATGAAATTGTTTACTCGTTCCGTTTACTTAAATAAAGACGCATGAAGGGTCAAGTTCGGTAAAATTTAATTTAAAATAAACGACTGGAATAATTATGGTATTTGGAGTATGCCGGAGAGAGAAAGAAGGAAAAAAAAAAGAGAGAAGGTGAGAGAGAGCGAGAAAGAGTAAGAGTGGGAGAGAGAAAGCTACAGAAACTCTGTAAGACTGGAGCTCACATGAAAACTTTTTATTCCCCGATCTATCTACGCAGCTATACCTACAGAATAATTATTTTAATGGTTTTTAGAATGAGGATATCATTTTACAATTTTCACAGTGTCTGTATCATGAAGTGGGCGAGACGCGACGAGTAAAAAGTATACACGCAGTAGGTAATGGTTGAAAATGTTTGTATATTTCTGCCCCGTAGACGAGCCCCATTCATCACGTAAAATCGAATGAAACTTTCCTTGAAAAAGGGCGAGAAGGGAGGGGGTAAAACCAATGAAATTAAAAAATTTTCTTTCTTTCAATGGTTCAGTCGGTGTAACATTTTCTTTTTTTTTTTAAATACACGCATACATAAAAGAGATGTTTCTTTTGACCACTTCCAGCCATCCGTGAAGTTGAAATAAAGAAAAAGTCGACATCGAGCGTAAAAAGAATATTATAGTATTGCGTCAGCAGTTCGTCATTACATGAGTAATGTTCATTTCAATAAGACTTTGTATTATATATATATATATATATACATTTTATATATATATATATACATCTACGAGTATGCGGAAAATTGGTTTGACATACGAATTAGAGATTTTTTACTCAACTTCCGGTAATTAATTCATCCACATTCATGACTTATTTCCCCAAAAAATTATATAGGTACATACACATATTATGTAGGAGTCCATTATGATCGTATTATGGTAATTTTTTTTTTTTTTTTTTTTGTAGTGGTCGGAGCGGAAATGGTTAGATACACAGACCCTTTCTAAAAAGTATTAAAATAAGTTTCATCATTAGAAATCTTTTTTTCTTTCAGTCGTACAACAAAACATACATATAGGTACCTACCAGAACAAGAATCTATAATAATAAAATGCATAAACCCGGTAAAACCGCATATGGCATTTTTCAGGTTGCAAAATTCACAATACTTTAATTTTGAGAAAAAAAATTACTGCTTCTTTCTCACATCACAATATCTCAGCTGTTATTTGAGTTACGAAGCTGGGGTTGGTACCATTAGAAAGAGGATAAAAATTTTTAAAATTCTCTAGAAAAATTTGTTATTTTATCACCATTAGTTTTTCAGAATGTCTTATTTTAAATTTTTGTTTATTTCAAAAACTAATGATGACAGAAAAAAATTTCCAGTGGTGACCTTCCTTATTTTTCAATGATCAATTCGTTTCCAACATCGAGTTTTCACCTAAAACAAAGTAATTGCGAGCTAATGGCGGAAGAAAATATAAGAACAAAACACTTCACTTTTTCCATTGTTTTACAATTTTTTAATGTTTATTTTTGAAAAACTCATGACGATAAACAAACTAATTTAGTTTTGGACTTAAGAAAATTTTCTCCTCTTTCCAACAATATCAATTTCAGCTTTCTATGTTCAACAGTCGCTGAGAAATCTTGAGGTGAAAGAGGAAAGGTTTTTTTCAAAATTTGAATGCTAAGAATACTGCCAAAATTGTGGATAATTATACTAAAACTAGGATTCCAATGGATAAAAAACTGTGCTGTTGGATGAAAGCATAAGGGCATGGGTTCATTTCCCTCTCTGATTCCCTTCTGGCTTCAAGAATTCACAACATTCTTCATTTTAATATGTATCAAAATAATTATGGTCAAGTTGAGAAAATGGCTGTAAGCATGTTGAGGCTAAATATGTGTTTCCTGATAGAGAGACTAACAAATTCCTGCCAATAATTTTTTCAGCCACCGCTGAATTGAGACGGAAAAGAATTACATTTTTCAATGAAATCAGAAATTAAATGTTAAATTTAACTCACCCATCATCTCAGTATGCAATAAAGGCATAAGCCTAATTCACGCTGGGTTAGTTTTCTAGCTACTAGCCAGCTACTAGAGGAACTATTCTGATTATAGTGGAATCACTATGCTGTTTCAACCATTTAAAATCAACTTAAACTGGAATCATGTGAGCCAAAGATGAGTGTTGCAAATCACATGAGTATCAATCACTACCATATAATTACATGTGTCACACTCTATTTTTTTCAATAACCCTCAAAAAAAAAATTGAACTAAGGAAAAATTAAAATACTATTTTTATTAACTATCGTACCAAATTCTGCAGTTGCTCTCTCCTGTAATCCACAAAGCCAAATCTGTTATACCCATGTTCGAATACCAACCATGATACTGTTTTTTTTTTTTTTGTTTTTTATTACAAAGCCCTCATGGTATATAAAATAACACATGCGCACAAGCCGATTCATAAAGTAAAAACTGATGCATAAAGAATTTAAATTATACATTTTGCAACTCATTATTTTGAAAAAAATCCAGCGCAACGATACTTCGCTAGAAAACTCAGTTTGCCAATTTTCATTGGCAATATTAAAATTAAAAAATAAAAAAAAAATAAATGAAACCTAAATTAATGCAATGCTGAAAAAAGACGCTTTTAACACCTTGCGCCGTAAATAAGAACAAGATACTTCAAGAAATACAGTCAACTTGCTTTTTTTCAACAATTTTTCATTTCATTTTTCTCAAAAACTACTGAACCAACAGACACCAAATTTCTACCAAACTTGCACCCACACATTGACCGTGAAAATTTAAACCCGATCTCATTTGTAGTTTTCTTAAAACCGTTAATCAAATTTCCTTTCCAGTTTTGTAGCAAACTTATGTACTAAACAAATAGGCACCACACGTTCATTAGAATAGCACATAATATGTAAGAAAAATCTGTTGCTAAAATTTCAACGCGATCCTTTTTATAATTTCCTGAAAATTCTGGAAAATACTTTTCAAGAAAGTTTTTGTTCTCCAGTTTACTCGGAAACTATTAAACCAATAGGCACCAAACGTATTTCAAACCTGGTTATACATCAAAATTACGTGTGGTAAAAATTTAAGCCCCATCCATTAGTTGTTAGATTTTTCAAAACCGTAAACCACAAATTTTCTCCAGCAATTTGTTTTTTTTTCAGTTTTTTCGGAAACTACATTGTTAGTGAATAATTCATGAAAAATATTTGAAAAAAGAGACACAAAATATTATTTCGGTTGAATTTGTATATTGACAGACAAAAAACAGCATTGGTGCACATTTGAACAATGAGTGATGTTAAAAACGTGATCGAGAGAAGGAATAAGAGAGAAAACGTTACGATAGGAAAAGATAAGGAAAGCAGGTTAAGAAAAGACAATGGCGAGAGGCGAAATATAGAATTAAAAAAAAGAAAAATAAAAAGATGATAAAAGATAAGACGAGACTAGAATTAGTCTAAACATACATAATGAATAAGCCCCAAATTTTTATTAAACTTGCAACAATATCAGGAAAATCTACCTCGAAAATTTCAGTCCTATCTCGTTTGTAGTTTCTTCAAAATATTAGAGAAACCACTTTTCCACGAAGTTTTTGTTTTCCAGTTTTCTCATTAACTACTGGACTAATAAGCACAAAATTTCTTTCACATTTAGTCCTATATAAGGATTACCCAACGAAAAAATGTCAGTCTTATTCCTTCGGTAGTTATCTCAAAACCGTAAACCAAAAATTTAGGCGATACATACATACATTCATAAAATATATATATATATGTATATACAATACAGGTATACATTAAAAACAATTAGAGTGAAATGGTAAAATGGTGTCATTAGTTTTATTTTGTCGTGAAACGAAAAATTTTCACTACCCTCACCCATAACCACACCATCAAGTCAATTTTAATAACCCAGTTTGCTTATAAAAAGTTTATGTTTTGTATTTGCAAATCTAGAAAACTAATTAAATGGCGAAACTTGAAGCAACCGAGAAAACATGCAAATCAACATATTATTATGTGCTTTCGAAAGAATTAATTTCTAAAATCCTGCATATTTTCACTTGTAAAAGTTACGTAGACAATATAGAATAAGATTAACAGTGAATGTAATGCGAGTAGATTGTCAGTTTTTTATTTTGTTTTTTTCTTTCTTCCATGTATCCCATCATTTACGACATTATACAAATGAGAAATGTATGGTCCATCAATTTTTTGTTGCCGATACAATCGAATATAAGAGTGGGCAGTGTTATGCGCCCACAAAATCGAAATCTGACAAATGAAAAATGATATTTAAAAAAAAAAAGATTCCGAATCCAATCTGTTGTTGAAATTTTTATATTTTTATAAGATGAATAAAACTTTCTCCTTCGGTATGGTGGTAAGTATGGATATCTGTATTATAAACAAACCTACAACCAATCATGAATGAATATGTTAAAATTTCGAATAAAAAATGTACTTTTTACCATTTTGGAAAGATCGGATCGCAAGTAAAATGTTACGTTATTTAGGCTTAGTGTAACAGTATAAATCGTGATTTCTTTTCGCTTTTTTTTTTTTTTTTTGCTTTAATTCTCGTGTGATTGATTGACGCATTCGGGGAAAAAACAATGGTACATTTTGTACAGCTCTTGGCCAAAAAAAAAAAACAAAAAAAAAAGTTAAACCGTTCATTCTTCGCTTACACTAACGATGCAAATTTATTCGCAGGTCTTTTTTATCATCACACGTTCGTTTTTAAGTGCACGATACACTTTGTTGAGAGGATTAGAATAATGTTGAAAGTGACAAAATGTAAAATCTTGTATGTTTAGTAACCAATCGATCAATCATTTCAACTTTTTTTTTGCCATTTCATTGCCGGACAGTTTTCTTTTTTTTTTGTGTTTCAAACCATGCGAGAAAAAACTAGAAGCCTTTCCTCATTCATTTTCACTTTTTATACATAGGCTACTTGATTAGATGCGAACGAAGAACCTGAAACGAACAGAATGAATTATACATCGTCAGAAGTGTGTGGAAAATGAAATATTCAGTTTTAGCCTAACCACGAACCTCATGAAAATTGAATAAAGTAGGTAAATACGTAAATACGTAATTTTCTTTATTTATTACTGCTGATACGAAATGTTTCTTTGGTTACGGTGATAGGCTTTCCAATCGAAAGACTGTGAATTCGAGATCAACGACTGCCACATTCTCGACCCGTAATGGGGGTGCATTCAGTTCTGTTCTATTAAAGTTCCAGTATGTGATTGAAAAATTCGTACTTAGTGGACTATTGTCTACCAGATGCCGACCATCCGCCTTCGCTTCGACATTAAACTTCTATATGTACCAGTTAAGGTGCCCACATTATGCTCAAATTGCAAACGCTATTTTTTGCAACACATGCGCAGTTAAGGAAGTTGTCTGGTTGGATGGGAGAAGCCAAACATTGAGCATATAATCGTTTTGCTCCGGCTGAAAAATTGTTGCTTCCTGATCCGAAATTCTACATTTTAGGCCATGAAAAGAGAGACATAATCGCGCATTTTGCAAAATGTGGTGATAAAAATTATCCTAATTACTGATTTGAGGTCACAGGAGGTACACAATTGGTGAAATCTTGAATTGGACCATAAATTTTAATTTCACACCTCAAAAAACATTAACAACTTTACACAACATGTATACTTATAGGATGCCAGGCGTACATCTACAATCACAGACCTTGTTATGTGTATGGTGCTAGCTAGTAATAAAATTAGACGAGTAAAGTGGAGTAAATGAAGTTTTTTCAGCAGGTTACATATATAACGTTATGTTTGAGGTTCAGTTGGAATGAGAGCGTGAAAGATTTGTCTATTTTTTTCTTGAACACATGAAATTATAACAATAATTTTCAAATTGGTTCGTGGTTCAGTGGATAAGGATGTATGCCAGCATGCTGTGGGTTGTGGGTTCAAATTGTATGTATTCTTTTGATTTTTTTATTTTATTTTTTTTCATTTTTTTTCTATCACTATTCAGTCATGTGCTGAAGCTGGTGTGTGAAGCACACACATTCCTTTTTTTTTTAAATACAAAACAAGTAAGTTTTTGTTTCGTGGAGGATGCACAGAGACTAATCTTTAAAAAAGATGAATGACTGTTGACGCATGAGGCTACCACCACTATTTTTAATTTCATTTATAATAATTAATACATTTTTTCTTTAGGCCAATTTTAAATAATAATAATATTCGTCTGTAATAGTTTTTGCCGTGGTTTTTTCATGTTCACTCTCTTTCATTTCACAATCATTCTTCTTTCTATTTTTCTTATCTCATTCTATGTCTTTCTCTCACGTATTTCCTTCCTCTCTCTCTAACTCATAATCACAATCATTCACCTTCTAATATATCGATCCTCCTAACTTATTTTCACAAATTTTCTAAATTTTACATGTCTCTTGTGTTTTTCATGTTTCATCTTTTGGTTTCTTTTCATCTCACTTACCTTCCTTATCATGAAACCCAGTATATATATTTTCTTTTTGTTCATAATTCTCCGCCGAATCTTCTATAATATTCCATGTGTATGTACTTTTTCTATTATTCTATTTTATTCCATTAAAAATCTCGGAGGGAGAATCTGGCTTGTAGTCAGTTGTTTTTCAAAAGCTCAATGAGCAACATGTCTTGTACTTTTTTCATTTTTCCTTGGTTTAATACATTTTATTACTTTTGAAAAGATGTGCTAATTTATTAAAAGGCAATGGGCAATAATTCGGTGGTGCGGTTCCTGATGTGTAACTGAAGCAGAATGGCAGCATGTAAGTACATTTTATGGAGTTCCGAGGTACACAGATGTAAAAATATAGTCGTTCCACTCTGACATTGGGTCCTCAAATTCTGGTAAGCTGAGCCAGTTGGGGGCAACATTTTGGAGTTGCCTCCCTTTGTAAATGAGATTTAATTCGTGTCTCTTTCAGCCATGGCCGTGGGTTTATAAAAAAATAATGTGAAGATCTGTCGGGTAGTGAGTCCTTAGTAGGCCCCCCTGGCATACTACACTGTTCTCTCACAAATCCTCTCAATAATTTTTAATTCCTTCAAATTTTTTCACAATCGGAATAATTATCACGAAGAATTCTTACCAAGTTCTTATCTCGCTAATAATTTATTTAAGAAGAAAGAACTATAATACAAAATTCAATAAATTAATTAATTAAAGAAACAGCTATTTACTGATAAGGACTTGGAAAATTTTCAAAGTCAAATTGAACCTAGATATGACATCATAATATATGACCTGCTGAAAAAACTTCCTTTTGCGAGATGCTTATAATAGTTGCCCATCTACCAAAGGATTGTTTGTTCCAACATATGTGAAAACTGGCCACACAACTGATTGGCGAGTGTGAAGCACACCTGTTTACCACCAATTGGAAGTTGCCACACGTATAAATCAGGAAAATTCCGCTAAATGCAGCACTATTAAGTTCACATGAGGTGTTTTCTCTGTCCACTTCATACCTGCAGCACTATTAATCTAGCCTTCATCAGTTTTCCTTTATATCTACCTAAATAAGTTTTCCTGGATGATAAAGTAATATAATCAAGCCTTGAAAATTATTAGGTTCATAAAAAATGTATGTGCAAAAATTCCTTTAAATTGGTTGCATAAGCGTATTCTGAGATTAGCCTAGATAAACATATTTCCAAACTTTCCTCTGTATACATATTTACTAAGTTCAGATAGATTGAATACTCTTTTATAATGTAAAACTATCATTTAGACATTTTCCATATTATTAAAGATAGACCACATTTTTGACCAACTTCAAAAAAAAGGAGGAGCTGTTATTTATGAAGAATATTCTTATGACATATCGACTGACAAATAGAACCATGTTTTCAAATAAATAATGAACAAAAAAAAATATAAAAATTTTTTGGAATGGAATCAGTATATCTGTTTTGTCAACGTTTCTCTGTTATAAATAGTAGCTGGTATGTTACTTCATTGAAGACCAATGAACACATCTACAATGATTTTGAATTTCACATTGTGGAAAATGAAGAATTTAATTTTTATATCTCTTTTACAGATTTTTTTGAACACTTTTGAGGAATCGTGCTGTCATATTTTTTGTGACTTAACATTTTTTCACTTATTTTATGTTTTCAGAATGTTTGATGATATGAACCAAGAAAAATCTCATAGTGGGTGCGACATCCTCTTAAACTCTTTTTTTATCTCCCTCTTGCCCATAATTATCGACCTTTCTTTAATCTCAGTGAACTACCATATGAGAGTATTCAATAATTTGCTAGTAAATGTGAATATCATGATTTTAGAGTTGTGGAAAAAAAGGACGAAAATTGGAAAAAATTCTGTGAATATCGTACAGATACAGTCTATGGTATGTAATACATAAAATTAAATACGTACTTAGGTACCTACTTTTGTTATTAATTGAATTTCTTCAATAAAGGTCACTTCATTGCATAATATTCGATAATTACAGACTAAGTACCTACTATAGTTAAATGTAAGATATTTACACCTTTGTAAAATTCTGACAATGAAACTGCTGAAATTCTAATTAGTTTTGCTAGTTGTTGAAATTTTATTATAATAAAGAAAGAAGAAATTTCAACAAAATTTTTATGTTTATATCCAATTAACCATAGGTAATAATGAATCATGAACATATATCAACCATTTGGAACTGAGCTGTTTAAATTAATTTTTGGCAGTCAATTAAGATAAATCTAGAGAAAGAGCTGATTTGAAAATTCCAAAATTAACAATTAATAATAATGTGGAATGCCTTGTTGGGAAAAGAATATTCTCACCAGAACATAATCAACAGATTATTGCGTGTTCTGCCACCTCATATGTACACACATATGGGTAAACCAAAACCTGAGCGAACACTAGCAATTTTAGAGCTTGTTTGGATAGTTTATATAGGGGCTTATTTACACGCACACAAACACACATATGTATTAATTACATACATCCATGTAAGGGTTGGTTTATCATTTCTTGTATAGATAAGAAATGGCGGACCAGTTCCTGTACCAAATTGTGGCATCACTGTAATTGTCTTATAAGTCATCATTTGGTACTTGTACATTACTTGCACATGCGTATAAGTAATTATGATCAAACGTAATTCGTGTTTTAGTTTTACAGCATAGAGACAAATATTTTCCAGCCTTTTGACGGTGACTGTTGTCAGGGGTCCGAGCCTTTTCACCTCATACGAGTAATGTCCCCACAAATAATATTAATAATAATAATAATAAGTTTGAAATACGAGTACACCAATAAAGAAGTAACAGGTATACCTAGCTGGTTAAAATTCAATTAGTTTCAGTGCCTACCTATAAGTTTTAGGAATTAAAAATTTCTTTTTTTTTTTTCGTATTCAGTTTTCGAAAACTTACTCCACTAAAATTATATACTCTGAACCGGCTTCCCTAAAAGTTGAACAAACAAGCACGAAAAATTACATTTTGTTTTGTTTACTTTTTCTACATGAGTTGAAAAGCAATTTTTGATGCCACCCAAAGTTGTCACGTAGGTACGTGTTTTGCTTGAATCACATTAAACGTAAAAATATTGATTTTGGACACTATTTTAAAACGAGAAATGAAAACATTCATTTATCGTACGAAAATTTATTTTTATTTGTAGAAGTTATGGATCTAATGAAAATTTAATTTTTTTCTCTTTGGATGCCATTAGCATTGTCAGTTCGTCGTATTATGATTCATTATTTCGAATATTGCTTCACCATACCTATACGTGTAACATATAATATATATTGCTGATGTACTCGAAGAGTGTGAATGAATTAGTGTTTTTAGCATGAAGATTGTGAATTATTTGTTTTAAAAGATTCAAACTGACAAGTTCGAGACGAACTTCTAGCCCTTACGCAACAAAATTAGTTTTAAGTACTTTTTATGATCAGCTCTAATTCAGTGAATTTTCCATAAAAGTAACCGAGTTCAGTTATGTCCAACTATGAAAATTTCGGATTTCAAAATTTTACCAAATATATGATATGGATCTCTAAAATTTTGGTAATTTGGCTCCGAAACTGTCTCCGAAAAATGTGATTTTTTCTAATTTTCAGTAAACAAGTATATTGTTGTTGCTATTGTTGTTATTTCTTTTTTTTCTCTAGGTAGATATTTATTATACTCAATATTTGTCCGCGGTCACTTCAACTTAACTGGACTTGCGTTACTTTGAAATCCTCCCCCTCAGATTTCTCCAATTCCCCCACTCCCTTCTTAAACTTTGAAAAAAGATAAGTGGAAAAGATTTTGGTTTTTTGACATGTTTACATGCACTTTAAAATCTCATATTGGCAGAAAAATCTAACCCACACTCCACTTTGTGGTGTGCGAAGTCCTAACAAAACTGCACACCCGCAGGACAGATATAATGTTGGATCCAAATATTAATAAAAAAAATAATTATTATTCAAAACTCTGAAAACCGTAGTTTTATACTTATAGGACAGCACATTTGAAAAGGAAAATAGTCCCATACCTCATACTGCCCTGTGTTATGATGAAACCCTAAAGAAATAAATTACTTTATAAGTTGGTGAAATAGTAATAGACTTTTATTGTATGAAAGAAGAAACAACTTGCGCGATATGATACGAAAGTCATCGAATTAAAACAAGATAATAAGTGTAAATAAAGTTTGAAAACGCATTTTTAAAAGATAAGCTTTAATTTTTCTTTTTTTCGACTTTAACTTGATGCGAAATAAATATAATTTCGTTGCGGAAGGTTGGCTCCACTATTGGTAGATTTTAAAATCGCAGTAGTGAGTGGAATAGAAGCTTATAAAAAAGTGCGTACATTTCCACGTGAGACGAGCGATGCCGAATTCAAGAGAAATGAAACCTGCTCAGAAGTTTTACCCATGCAGAATACACTTACTCACCCATAATAGGAGCTATACCAATAAATCAAAAAACTGTGAAGAAGACATTAAAATTTAATGGAAAAATGAAAATTTCGAGGGAAAAATTATTCTAAATAGGTAAAGAAGACATGACACTTACCCATCGGTCAAACTGGAAGTGACCCAAAAGATAAATTTTAGAAAAAGGTTTGGCCAAATAAAAAGCCAAAAGCCGCATCTCATGTCTCGGATTGTGCAACATAATACAACAGAGACAGAGGATTAAATAATAAAATTGAGCGATTTTCGATAAGTCGGGAGTTTTGTTGCAGGAGTATTGCAGAGTCGACTGTTGTAAGCGGGCAAATAAATTGCATACAATATTTTTTTGCAAAACCTACCCGAAAATTTAATTTTTTCGCACACCCTGACTGTACGAAAAGTAAATGATTTCAACACAATGTGAAAAAATACATCTCGATTATTTTCTCGCGTAGCTCGATTTATTCCTCGCAGTCTCGATTTTATTTTTCTAATAAAATCAATTTTTTTTCCTCGGTGCAAATTTTTGTTTCAAGACCGGATCAATGATGGGAAGGGGTGTTGTAATTTTTTTGGTGAAAATAAACAAAATTATTAACTGCTTTATTAATGCAGACTTTTTGAAAGGAGTGAGGGGTGAATGTGACAAAAAATAAAGTGGTGACCAGCGTGCGAAATAGGCGTATGCTACTTTTCCTCGAACTTGTATCACAATGGTATACTACGCAACTAGGGAGGAAAGTGAGAAATTTTTCAACGTGTGCAATGTTTGCAAGCACGGTAATTGCGTGAGTTGATAAACAGCTCAGTCCGAATGCGTACAAAATTTCACAGAACGAATGTACGTAATGCTGTACTTACTCAAAACCTGCGAGTTTGTGTGTCGAATGTCCATTAAGGCAAAGTGAATAATTTAAAAAATAAAAGAAGTTTATTAATTCGAATGAAATAAAATAAGATATTCAAAAGTTTTGGGCAAACTGAGGAACCAATTACTCGTGAGAAAAGAAATTTACGTGTGAGAAAAAAAATCGAGGAGTGAGAAATATAAGTTAGGGAGCGAAAAGAAGAAATTAACGAGTGAGAAAAGAAAGAATTCCGAAATTGTCCACTTACATCACGCCATACATGCTTCGAAAACACCACATTTTGTAACATAATTATTTTGCAACGAATACTCCAGAACAGGGTTATTATTGTATTCTGTCAATTTTTTGAAGTTCCTGATCATTGACAAAAGATAATCTAACCTCCTTTATCAATAGAATTAAATTACCAGTACAATAAATAACATTATGGTCATTAATACAGAAATCAACAAAAAAGTAGTTGCGAAAGAACTCGTGTCTACATTAGTGCATAAATTAAATTTTTTTTATTCTGTTTCGAATCAATGTGGAATGTTCTCACTTTGTTAACCAAAAATGATAAATTATAATTTATAACCTCTTTTTGGAGGAGGTATGAGAGGCGAAAAATCATTTTTTTGATTGAAGCAATGATCAAAATTTCATGATTGAAACGCATAGGTCAGATAGACGAGTTGAGCATTTTCAATGAGGAAAAATTAGAGGAAAAAATATTTAAGCTGAAACACTGAATATTTTCGAGATGAACATTTTAACCGCATGAAAGATATATTCTACAAGAGATAAGGCAAGAAATCACGTCAGAATGTGATAATTTGAGACTTTCATGGTTTTGTGAGAAAACGATGTAATTTCACAAATTGCTTTACTAGCAGCTGAAACTAGTCAAAAGTTCAATACAAAAAAAATATTATCAAACCTTTTACTTTCAGACCAATAAGTTCTGATTTCGAAGTCTTTGGTTTAAAAAGAAATAGACTTAAGCCTTAAATTCTACTTATGGTTTTACAGCATTCAACCATTATAATGTTAAATTCTAACGTCTCTATTATTCAGTCGAAAAGTAACTTTTTTTCTTGCTTGTTTCTTTTACAAAAGCAACGTTTTACCTATATAGGTATTAAAAAACTTTTCAACCAACTGTTTAAAACTTTTTTGAAAATTTCTTTTATCCATTTTTTCTTTTTTCCTTCTTTTTTTTTTTCTCTTCTCTGCAACGACTAAAAATGAAAATTATCGATGAAATTCTTTACGAGAGTTGTTATATTTTTCAAAGTGTAAACATAATATTCAAAAGGCTTCGCAACAATATTCAAAAGCTACTGACTTCGTTCTTGGTCAGAATATTACGTTGTTTCATTTTAAAAAAGGAGATAATCTGAACTGATATACCTAAGTCTCTAGGTTTTTTTTTTGTTTTTCCTTTCGTCCTTCAGTGTTAGGATTTTGTTGTTCGTTCGCATAAAATGTATAGTTTTATGCGAATGAACCAAACATCTGGCCAGCAAAATAACCAATTTTTTCTCTCTCTCTCCCTCTCTCTCACTCTCCCTCTCTCTCCCTCTCTCTTTCTCTCTTTCTTTCTCTGTCTCAAAAACCGGAAAGCTGATCGATATGCAACTGTCGTTTCCCATTTAAAATATCAGATTAAAATCGAAATAAAAAGTAGATACCTATTATAACAAAACTAGCAATAATAAAAATAAATAATTAGGTTAAAAACGAATTTTTAAAAGGTAAGCTTTTATTTTTTGGCTTTAGCTTCATGAGAAATGAATATTATTTCGTTTCGGAAGATTGGCTGTAGGATTGGTATATTTTAAAATCGTAGTAGCGAGTAGAATAAAAGCTTATAAAAAAATATTAGGCCTATTATGAAATTCCGTTCAAATACGTATACGTAATATTTCTTCGTTTCGGTGAGTTTTTCCACCAACATTATAAACTTTCGTCGTATTTCGAACACATTTCGCTTGGTCAACTTTTAAGGGATGAAAAATAAAAATAAGTAAAAGTACATATACATACATACATATATATATATATATACTTACTATAGGGTATCTTACACATTTTTTCATTCGCCATCATATAAGTATCCTACACTTTATTCGTACATTCGCAGGTTCGCGTAATCCGGCAGAAGAAAAGAGGAAAAAGAAGACACAAGAACGACAAAATATCCCAATGCTTACGGTTTATCGATTCGATTTTCTTGGTAAAATTTATGAACATAATTGAAAGACTACGAATGACGTCATAGGTTGGTGAATTCAACCTACTTTTTTCCGTTTCTCAGCTATTTTTGGACGTTTTCTATGGAGAAAATAATTTTTTTATCAGTATTAGAATACCAAAAATTATGAAGTACATATTGTGTACCATGTTGTACTAACATCCGAAACGTTGAAAATAGTATAGTGTATTAGCCTCGTCGTGCGTAAAGTAGGTGATTTCGCACGGAGTGTAAAATGTGCACAAGCCGTAAGCGAGCGCTAAAAAACTTCAACACGCGTGGGAAGTGCCTTGACGCACTTTTGTACAATATTCATATTTATATTTTTTGTAACAAAAAAGTTGAAAGTCACTAGCGTGCGCAAACCTCCGAAGTCATAGGTGCTTGAGAAAATACGGAAAATTTTTTGCCCCCATAATATTTTTGCCATCCTAATCTTCTTACACTTTCCCAATTTTCGGGCCTCTTAATTTTTGCCCTGATGTAATTATTTTTTTTTTTTTTTTTGGTTTTCTCGGTGTCGTAACACATATTACACATAATAATTTAATTACTACTCGATATGAAATGAAATGAAGCTTACTAAAAATTTTTACGGACTGCGTATAACGGAGAAGGTTACATGTTTGGTATGTCTATCTCTGGAACTACCGGAATTTCGTTCGCTCAGAACAAGTGTCTTACTTCACAGATTTTAATGTAAGTAGGCTCAAAATATTGCTGACCATCCGGAGAATGTCGTCGGCTATTCATATTTGAAAATTAAAAAATTAGAAGGGTGTAATTGAAGAAAATGAGAATTTAAAGATAGAAAATATTATTTTCAAAAATTTAGGTATATCCACCAATAAAAGCTACTCATTCGGATTAACGTAATCTTTTTTTTTTTTTTTCTTGAAATAAAATTTATTTAATATTAATACTTATTATGAAAAAAAAAGAAGGCGTTATAGGTGCTGAGCACCTACAGGCCCCCACATGCGCACGCCTAACTATGCTGGAAATGGTGGGTATGAGAAATTTCTACCTAATTCGTTTGCAAACGGGGTTTTAAAATTAACTTCACAAAAGGGTTAGGGGTGCGGATGATATTTTAGAAAAGCGGATGGAGAGCAAAACTCATTCGGCACAATGACGTCATAAATTGTGAGATTAAAACATAAGTGAGAAGTGATTGTATGTGTGACAAACCAGAATTTGTAACTGCCGCTGTGGCTCAGTGATTAAGTAATGGAGGGCATGCCCCAGCCTTTGATTCGAATCTGCAGTCAGACAATTATTTTTTGAATTTTTTTTCAGTCAATTTTATATTTTTGTGTATTGGAATGCTGGGTAGGGAATTTTTTTCCTTTTTTTCAGGTTTTTCGTCATACTTACAATTAGAATAAAAAAAAAAAAAAAATCTAAAGCCAATCCATGACGTTATTGTGCCAAATGAATTTTGCTGTCCATCCGCTTTCTTGATATATTCACATAATTTTTTTTGTACGTGTATCTTCGACTATAATATGTATAGTACTAGAGTAGCAAAGTATGATGATTTCTGGTTAGACATACTGGCGCTAAATAGGCAACCATTGTATACCACTTGAAGTACTTTACGTTTATATATGCTATCCTTGTGAATTTAAGAGAAAACCTTATAAAACATTTTCTAAATTGGTGAACCCAAACAAAACATCAAAAGTATGCACAGAGTACACTCAGGTTGCCTACTTTTACGCCAACATGTCGTGACATTAAAAATTACATTAGTCTAATGAAGCTTTACCGGTCCAACACCATATAGTCAAACCCCTAAACGGATCTTCATTCATAAATTTATTTTCTTCCAACGTTTTTTTAACAATGCCCAATAACGCAATTAGTCAAGTAGTAATAATGAATGGCAATGACGTGGCTCATAGTCTATTCATCTTTTCTTCAAGAAAAATTACGTCGAATTATTTTTCTATTTCTCTAAACAGTAAATAATTATTATTTTCAAATTTTTGGGAGGCTGGGGAACAGAGCATTTCCATTATTACCCATTTCATTTGGGCAATGTCGTTAATTTTGAAGACAGATATCTGCATTATTCAAGGGCGAAGCCAAAATGGTTTGGTTAAGACCCAAATCCTGGGAAAAGCTCAGCTAACCCAACTTTCGAACAAATTTGAAAATATGTAATATTAAGAGAAATAAAAACATAATTTGACATAATTTCTCTCGAGGAAAATATGACTAAACTATGAGCCGTCATTATCATTTATTATTACTTGATAACTTATTGTTGGGCATTGTTGACAGTGAACAAAATTGGAGTGAAATTAATTTACGAATAAAAATCCGTTCAGGGAAAGGTTAAATGAGGTGAATTAATATTTTTAAATAATAACGGTATAATGAAATTATTTTTCTATTTAAAAACTAATAATAAAATAAAAACAAATACTTCACCCAACCACCCATCACAGACTAGGCATAAAACAAATGCCATTATTTTACGTTCCAAGTATATGTAATTGATTGCCTACAAGTGGCTATTAATGAGAACAAACAATTCACATTCTGATAGGAGTTTGTTGTATATTGGTTCAACAGTTTCTGAATAAACTGTAGAACAAACGATTCCTGAAAAGGTGGCTTTTCCAGAATTTTGAGGAAACTACAAAAGAGATTAAAGTAAACTTTTCACAATGCATCGTTCTTATGTAACTTATACACAAGTCTGTTGTTTGGTGCTTGTAGGGTGCAGTGGATAACGCATGTGCACATCTACAACCTCGTATGTGTGAGCTTAACTCAGTATTAAATTTAAACTACATGTGGTATATGTATAGCCTGCGAATCAAAGAGTGTGTTCACCTTACATAATGTAGGGACCAGCCACACAACTACCAGCGAGTGTACAAATACACACGTCACTACTGGTAGGAAGTTATCACAGTGCTTGTTAATTCAGTAGTTTCTGAGAAAACTGGAAAAGAAAAAATAACTGGAAAAGTGGTTGTAGGTTTTGTCGGCTCAGGGAATCGAACCTGGGACCTACATATTTGCCAGCTAAAAACGGTGAACTTAACCACACGGCCATCTCACCGCCAACTATAATTGTCGAATGTATTTTATATTAGACAAAGTAAGGTGGTTCCCACACACTCCCCTCTAGAGAGACTAAACACGAGTTGAACGACATTAGATGCTGTGGGAGGTTGGGTGGAGTCAGAAATGCCTCTTATACATACACACAGGCTTATACTACTATACGGGTTCTATTTCCACTAAATAGGGCACCATCTATCGGCAACTCAAGTTAGGAAGGAGAGTTGTGAGTTCCATCATGCACCACTAGGATGCGTGCGTGTACAACACACATTAAGGGTCACCAGATGTAGGTTTTGTCAGCTCAGGGAATCGAACCTGGGACCTACATATTTGCCAGCTAAAAATGGTGAACTTAACCGCACAGCCATCTCACCACCAACTATAACTGGCGAATGTATTTTATATTAGACAAAGTATGGCGGTTCCCAAAGTAGTTTTTTCCATATTTTGAGGAAAATATAAAAAAGATAGGGCTGACCCGAAATTTAGCTCTGATGTAGGTCCAGGTCTGATAGGAGTTTATTCGTACCTATTGATTGAGGAGCATTGGTGATCTAACAGCGTTCTTCCGAGGCTAGAGCCAGGAGAAAAAGAGGCGCAAAAAAGAAGCAACAAAAGCACAAAAAGGGGGATTAAATTATAAAAACAAAGGAGTAAGTTTACGGAGGAGCGCAAAAATATGGTGAATCTGCAGGTGCATAATTAACTCAGGCCGCTACTGTTTAGTAGTTTATAAAAAAAAATGTAGAACAAAAATTGATTGCTGGAGAGATGCAAGTCACCTTTGTTTCTTGAAATACCTTTTTCGTATTTGCGGCGCAAGGGGTTATTATACTCATTTTATCCAAAACTGTAGCAATAAAATTTCAACAGATCAATATGTTTGTTAAATATTGATAACTATCGATAGTTCTTTATAATTTTTTCACTCATTTTCAATTCTGCATTGTTTATTAAATTTCATTGCCGGTGTAAATTGACAAACTGGGTTTTATGAAGATAAAAAAATCTCTTTAATATGGCTAAAAGTAGGTATTCGGTGCAAAAGTAAAGGACGGTCGATTTGGAAAAATTTACCATACGATTAACTATACATCGTCGATTAGGTATTATATCGGTAAAACAGAATTTTTTTCTTTCTTTTATTCGTGAAAACAAAGTCAAGAAGATTGGAATCTCTGAAAAATAACCGAAAGTCTGTCGAGGATACTACTGGATGTAGGTAATTCCTCCTTTTATTGATTTCTGACTAATTTGAAAAGGTTCGATTAAAAAAAAAATAAAAAAAAAAAAATAGTGGCTCTTTCTTTTCCTTACAATATTAATTAGGAATTTTTTATCCTTTTGGGAAATCTAAATAAAAATTTTTCATCAATGAGTTTCTTTCTCTGGCGGAAAAAGTAAACAAATGGAACAAACGTTTCTTCAACGCAGGTAAACTAAAGGAATACATAATCCGAATTTTTTCTTGAGGTGGCTTTGATATTAGAATAGAACATATATTGACATTTTTCTCCGTTTTTTTTAACTCCTCCTCAACAAAATAACGAGGCTAAATGTACCCTACGATTGGAATCGAGCTTAAACTATTAGTTAGTCTGATATTTATTTAAAACAGGATTTTAATCATCGTACCTACCCTTTCGAATATCGGCAATTTCTTGTTCAGGTGTGACAAAATGATTGAATTAAATGATCTATCTTAATCATGACCAGCCATTTTTAACGCTGTTACAGATACAGAAATCGAGAAAAAATTCAAGAAAGTAGGTAGGTATGAGGTAGAATTCTTAGTGGGTACCTGCTAATCCCATACTTATGCATACCGTACTTGATTGCAAGAGTTTGACATTTTATTTATGTATTTAGCATCTAACTGACAGTTAACCGGTGGTTAAAGCTTTCAGTCATATAAAACAGACCCTCGTTAAAGTTTAAATTGAAATTCTCTTCACTAAGTAGAAAAATTGCAGTATTTTATGACAGTTTAATTCAAATAGTAACGAAAGAAAAACGTCCCCTTTGAGCGGAACATATTCACCCTTCTTGGTAAAACTAACTCATTACAGTATAATGGCTATACGTTATTATCGAATTTTCGTTCAGTATCATGATGCTTTCCATGCACAGAATGGTTCAAAACATACTACTTACACGAGGTTTTATAACGTCGTTTTCACGAAACGAAAAACATTCAACAATGGAAACATAAAAAATGCGAAGAAAAAGACGATCGAAAAAAAAATACGAGCTAAGATAAAAAGCATCAAGTATAAAAAATTTCTACTTTGAGTGAATGTAAGTATGGTTTGTTTAATTCTGTATACTTAATTCAAAAACAAAAGTCACGAAGTTAAATTTCCGATTGTTGATCTAAATTATGACGTCGGGTTTTCAGTTTTCGTTGAAAGAAGGGAAAACAAATTTTCTCAACTCATACACCAAAAAGAGATTATTATTGAATCGGATTTTGGTCAGCCAAATTTGAGATTTCCGAATTATGTAATTCGGAGCAGTTGAAAATAAATTTCATTTCCTCACTGATGAAGAAATGAAATTTTTCTCGACTGTTTTTTCTTTACTTCTTCACTGAATAAAATTTCATTTCTTCACCAGCGTAGAAATTCAGTTTTTTCTTAATGGAATTTTTTTTTTTTTCATTTCTTTACGCACCGTTTACACGTACACAAGTAGTGCAATGTCAACATAAAAAGGGGCTGTTTTACACGGTGATCTCCATTAACGATATATTTCACCTCTCCCTAATTATTCAATTATTTGATAAAATTCTGTTAATTAAAGGCATTGACATAATATTTAATGGAATAAATAATAACCTCTGCTTGATGGATTTATTGAAAACAAGCTACATCGCTAGATGATGTGGCAACAAGTTTTTTATTTTTTTTTTAGGTTTGTTTTATTTGTTATGAAAAGTGACCACAAGGTGACACCATTAACATCAACTATGAATAAAAACTGGAAAAAAAAAAGATACGAATATTCGAGAAATTTCAGAAGTATTTTCGAAAAGAAGACAACTGTTGATAGGAAGTGATATAGCTATATATTTCATTTAATAATACTTAACAAAGATGAAACAGTTGAAATTGAAACACTATTGTCAATTGTCACATTTTCCATAAATTTATCACAAAATTAAAATCAAAAAAATAAATCTTCACAGATAACATCATATAAATGGACGAAAATTTTATTTTCATTTTTTCACAGTTTAAAAAGAAAACATAAAACCCAGGTTGAAAAAAATGAAGAAGAAAAAGAAAAATAAATAAATAAATAAATAAATGTTCACCTATATTGTCATAAAATAGAAAATTTTATTTTCACAGTTTAAAAAAAAAACATAGAACTCAGGCTGAGGAGTAATGAAGGAGGAAAAGGAAAAACATAGCAATTTTAATAGGGTTTTTGCACTCAATTAGTTAGCCACTCACGATAATCCATTAGTTGCAATTATAGCACTCGCCTGCAACTCATGCTACAACTACACAAATTATCGAAAATCACTCATTTCGCTAACAAATTGAGTAAAATACGTTTTTACATTCTCTCCACTGTGAAACTCAATGCCCTATATGGACTGATCACTAACCACCATTTCAAAGAAATCTTCCAAACTGCAAAATGACAATGGAAATAAAAGAATGTTTTCAAAAAATTATCAAAATTGATATATTTCATTGAGGGACTTTCTTTTCAATTAAAAAACCAAATGTAATAATTATGGACAATTATTGGTTTTCCTCACTCTTTTCTTAATGTATAGTTTCACCACTTATTATAAACTATCAAAAATATATTGGTTTGTCACATCATGCCTTTCCACTCAGTCAGTTTAGTGCAGTTGCTACAATATGTGGTTCACAACCATAAGAGATCATATCTGGGATCTCTATACACAAATATGTACTACTTTTCAAATAACCACGATGGTGCATTAAAAACTGCAAAATTTCACTTAAGCTACCTATAATTATTTCAAATTTAACAATTTAATTAGTGTAACTTACATGAAGGTTTAAGAGATAAGAGTGGCATCTTGGAGGTCTGAAACGTCCCCTTGACTCCAAAAAAAAGTTTGACATTCAAGTCCCCAAATTTTCTTCATTTTTTCTCCGACATTTCAAACCACTAGGATTTTTTTTAAATCGAAACGGTTATCCTGCATTTTCATAAAAGTTTAAAACAATATTAGCATAAAAAATTCCTTAAAAATAGGCTTAAGTATTAAAAAAAAAGGCGTGCGAGGGTACCCCCTCACATATTTAATGTGTAAACATTCAGCTGAGCGCCACCAGCTCACCACAGATGTTGCTTGTGAGTGTGTGTGTGTGTGTTATTTGACAAACAGAATTTGAAACTGGACAGTGCCGTGCAGTTTTTTTATTCAATCTCAACTTTTTTGTATCTAATATTTTTTTATACCCAGGAGGAAGCGGACTAGAGAGCAAGAATGTTTACACATTAAAAATCTTAGTACGCATTTGAAACGAATTTGGGCAGTGAAATAATTTTTCACTACACTTTATCCGGCCTTTAGTTTTTACAGAATATTCTCTTATCATCATTTAATTGCAATCAACTCCGAGCGTTTTTTTTTAAACAAAAATTTAGCTCTTTTCAGATTAGCGCTAAAACATTATTCTCATCTTCTACAGCAGCCCATCATTCAAATCGTAGTGAAACATTAGTCAAAAAACCCACACATGCGAATTGAGAACCCTTTTTAAAACCGAAACGGAGCAATATAAATACTTTACGATCATTAGCCATATAAATTATTTATTATTTAATATTTCTGTGTTGTTCTGAATTATTGTTAGTTGTGAACGGATACAATATGCGTCTGGTAAAAGCAAAATTTTATAATAATACCAGCCAAATGTGAATATTTATTTCTTTTCAACACCCGAATTGAAATCATCAATAGATACTTTTAAGTAGGTACCTAACTGTTTTGTAAAAAGCCAAACCTTTATTACTTCTTCGACCAATTTAATGGAAACTGTTTTCTTTCAATATTTTGCGATGATAAAATCTTAAATTCTACCACACAAAAAAAAATTATTTCTTTAATATCATGATCCAACAAAGAGAGAGGGTTTAATAATAATCATGATGACATGTTCAAACGATTGATCAAATTTTCGTACAAATAAATATAATTACTTGCGTCAAGTTTTTTTTTTTTTTTTTTTTTCATGTTTTTGAAATCTTAGTGTGCATTAAATGCTAGGCTTATGTCAGTACCCAGTCAATGCGTAAAACAAATTTAATTTTGGAAACACTTTAGAACATATAAGGTTAGACCAGCAGACCTAATATTATCAAAGTTTTGCATTATCTTTCATTTTCGCTTGAAAATAGAGGATATAGTCCAGTCGTATCCTTTCAAAGATTTATTCACTCTACTACCAGGAAACAATTTATAAATCAGCCTAAGCTAATTTTTATTTTCAACTTAAAACAATATTATGCACGCACAGTACTGCGTTGATGATACTTTCTTGATGATTTTTCATTATATTCTTATTTATGAGCGAAATTTTTATTTTATTTTTTCCTCCATAGTACAAAAATTTAATGTTGCGAATACAATATTTTCCATTAAATTTTAAAATTTTTCAGTGATTTCGAATTTTTGGTGACTTGGATCGTTTCTTAAACATATGATTCATACTGTAGGCTGCATAATTAAGAATTAATTAAACATGTAAGTATATGTGATATTTAGGAGTTTGCTTGGACTAATATTTTATGATGCATGAGTAATAAAATTACAGTCGTTGAACTAATAGAATCATAGGAGGAGATGAGTTAATTTTTCAATAATTAGTATTTCAATCACTTTCACAAACTCGTTGTTGTTGGATGTCAACCCCACCCTCCAAGACTACGAAAAAACCAATAAAATACGTGTTCTAGAACACAGAAAACACCAAAAACATTTTTGCGCACTCTACTCTTAAAATTAGAATTTCAAATTGTAAAATCACTTTCAAAGATATATCCTGGATACCGCATTGAAATTATAGCTATTTATAAAAGTATTATTGTTCTGTTTTTTTTTCAAGGTGGCTTTGGAATAATCAAACTGAAGAGGAGTAGACATAATTATGCCATTTTCCATCTAATTTTGATTTTTGCTGTGCATCTAATAAACGTATGTTATTTCAATAGGCAGTGGCCGAACACGATAGTTATTTGTGACATAAGTGTGTATAAAATAGGTGATTTTAATTGGAGTGTGATGTTTGCAGCAGAAGCCGATGCGATTGATGCAAATCATATGAATATTAATCACTTACTATTTACATGTGTGTCACACACTATTTTTTGCAACACTCCCTAAAAAACAAAAAAAAAAACTTGAACTAAAAAAAATTAAAATACTTTTTGAAACACCTGCTGATAAACAACACTTTTATACGTACCTTGATCATGTATAAAGCAGGTGATTTTAGAACCATTTAGGACCAATGTATAAGTAAAGTAAATACTTTATTATACATCGGTCTTTTTACTCTATAGCCTGTGTCGTCATTTTCTTTAATTATTTTTCTTTATTTTATTTTTATATTTATATATTTCATAAAAGTTTCTCCGCTATGGGGATTCGAACCTGTGACATATTCATTAGCGAGCCAGCACCATAACCACAATGCCACCAACCACTATGCCACAAGATTTGGTTGAAATTGTGGGGATAGTTTGTGCTTGTATGTTTCCCAATTGCAAAAATACTTATTTATCTAAATTTTTTTATGGGGAGGGGATATTGCAAAAAATAGTGTGTGACACACGTGTATGTAGTAAGTGGTTGATACTCATATGATTTGCAGCACGAGCCGAATTAAAATATCCTACTTTATACACTTGTATCACAAATAACTATTTTCATTTCCTTTAACATCAAAACATCAAATTAATGCTACTGCAGCATTCTCCTGTAATCTTCAAATCAAATAGTCATTAACCTGAGTTCAAATCCCAGCTGTGATACTACTTTTGTTTTTTTTACAAGTCCCTTATGGTGTCTAAAATAGTGCATGTGCACCAGCCAGCACATAAAGAATTTACAAATGGTGCTTAAAGAATTCACATGAAGTATGCAAATCGTCAGCTTTATATACCACTTTATATACCATCAAGGTGCACATTACTGTCTAATTTATCGACAGGTAGGATAGCAAAAAATTATTTCTACCGATTATGGATTATTTTAATTTCATGGAATAAGTTATTTAGATGATGGAAAACAATTTCTCAGTGGAATATTGAATTTAAATTGATAAATGTGACCGAAAAAATGATATTAAATAATTATAGTTTTCATAGGATAGGAAATGTAGTATTCGCCTACTTGTCACTCTAGTCAGACTACAGCAATATCAGCAAGAAGAAGGAAAATCTCATTTTATAAATGATATAAATGTTTGATTAGGTATAGTTATTTACATAAAGGATTAGATACGTGCAAAAATCCAAAAATTGATTTTTAAACTGAAAAAATTTTTAGGGTAAAATTTTTTGAAAAAGGGAGAAATTCTCAGTTGGTTATGCGGACCAAAGCACCCTTCTGTACCTTATTCATACGTTAGAGAAAACCAGCTTTTGCCTATTTATTGATTTTTCGAGTCGAATGTGAGTTTCTTCTCAATGCCTCAGGATTTTACATTTTTCAACACATATGCTTCAGCTATACTCAAAATAAGTATATCAGACACAATGTTTTCGATACTGAGTTGGAAAATATGAAAAAAAAAAAAGTAATACAAATCAATTCACCGTAATATTGCATTCCATTTAATTCGAAACCTATATAGAAAAATTACCCTCTTCGAGCATAATTGCGCCTGTATACAAAATTCATCATTTATTATTTTTATGATGTAAAAAATGGGTGTTGATTTTCGCAAACGAAAACCAAATATTAACTTTTCATAGATATGTCAATACGTTAACATTATTTGACGTAACAAAATTGAAAGAAAATTCTATCTACCTGTCCCAATACTTTCCAAAAAACGAAATTGTACCCGTGTAATACAATTTCAATTCCACGCTCACCTCAACACCACTAGTCACTGCAATCTTGATATACAATTTCGTATGTAAATTCATGGTGTAGTAAACACTAAAAAATTAATCATAGGAATAAATTTTCATTTTCTCCATAAGTTAGGAAGTTTTCAAAAACAATCAGTGATCGGCTATTAAATTTGATTTCATCGAGGATGTTTTACTTTGGGTAAGAACGTAGGTTAATATATGATAATCGTGTTCATATTTTAAAAAGCTTCAAATCTAACTTTCCCTTCCAAAACTTTTCAACAGCTAAATAAATTATTGAATAAAAAAGAGTTTTTCCATAATTTTCGTTTAACAAGACGTTGTTTGATGGCAAATAAAGATTAAGACGTATTTCAATTCTTTATTTTACGATTTTTATGGAGATTTCGATGAATTTTCCGCTCACTTCAACTCTTCTACATAAAAAAAAAAAAATCAGAAGCAGTTTCTATTTTGAATAAAATTCATAATTTCATAGACGAAGTTAAAAAGGTTTAATCTCAACTTCCTTTTCATGCTCGAGGATTCTATAAGTAAATGAATATTAAAATGTTAATTATGTTTTTTATAATTCTGTGGTCAAAAAGTGTCCATAAAACGATTAAATAGGTACCTATACCTACTTGTTCCGTCGTATTTAGACAGACGAATATATTCGCTGACCTAAATACTCCGCAACATTAACAGCGAATATTTCTTCTAAATATTCACAGTTACCTCCGTTAGCAACCCAATTAATAAGGCTAACAGTTATGCAGACGTTCAAATAATCAGCATAACTGTCAGCACTATTTTGGAATGTACTAGTACCTTTTGTGAAATGTAAACAATATTAGGCTCAAAAAGAAGTCACTTGGTAAATTGATTTATACCAATACTTCACTTGCCTTTCTAAAGAGCTTCAGAGTAGTTCTACTACCTCCGAACTCTTAAGTCTGCCGGTGTTCCTACACACCACAAGATAGTTGTCCACCCTATGATGTGGTGAGACATTAGGTTTAATATTACTATAGAATTGTTACGTACGTGTATCCGCAAGACCGCGAAGTTATTAAGTATAAGTATTTTATTGTAACGAAGTAATTGCTGATATATATTGTGACGTTTAATATCAAATTAAATATTGTTCTGTAAAGCACATATTTATTTTGTGTGTTTGTTAATAAATATCTGGGATAACAAACACAACATACTTTTTTCAAAATAATTTTTATGAATTTATTTTCATTGCAAACGCAATATTTTCTATTTACTCAAAAAACTTTTTTTCTTTACACAAAAATCCTAAATGATAAGTTGTCATATTACAGATATATAGTCTTCATTTTGAACTGTCTACATGTTTTATACTATTCCTTTCTGAACTAACTTGTAGCCTTTAAAAGAAAAATTCCGAAGTAGCGGATGGAGTTTTTCTTCATTCCTTGTTTAATTGTCTTCACTTTCAGCCAAGAAAATTTAATATTTCTCAATTTTGATGTTAAATTAAAATATGTTTTTCGCTGAACCGTGGGATTTTACATTTTTTCAGTTAAAGAAAAACGAAAATACAGTTTTAGATGGAAAATGATTCAATGGATTTTTTAAATTAATAATTTCAAGGATAAGTTAATTCACATTTTTGGAATTCAGTGAAACTTTCAAAATAAAAAAAACTTAAATTCTTTTCGTCCAAGTTGACGTCACGGCGATTAATTTTTGCCAAAATATTCTTTAATTAAAGTTTTAAAGTAACTCTTGAATAATTTTATTTCAGAATTGCCAAAATCTCCAAGTATGCTTAGGGTCGATTAAAGATTGAGAATTGGGATACTATTCGTTTATCGGAGTACTTTTTTTTAAGCTATAGGCATTTTATTGTGTAGACCTCGTTATAATTACGACGATAAAATTTCGATTGAAATCAAAACTATGTGGGATACGCCTATAAATCAGCGAGACGGCTGTGGTCTATAATCAGGTACCCCAAATTATAGAACATGAAAAAAAAAAGTGTTTGAACATGGTCATGGACTGTGATTGGTGATCGTCCGAGCAAATACACCCATGGTTGTCGACTACAATTACAAGTATCGGTACCCACTTTCTTCATTCTTGCGACAAAAATCTCTCTCAGTACACTCATACTTACATTATGATAAGGCAGTCTACTTCAATACCATGTTGATAGAGGTGTCCTGAATGACTTGATAACCACCCCTCCTAACCAAAAAAAAATAAGTTTGACATAAAAATTATGTGTTTTTCGGTGACTGTGGTGGTTTTATAGTGTAGGAGGTTCAGAAAAGATGATCCAGAATATGTGGACCCTCCCCTTTACGCCCTTAGTCTATCGCCTAAATGCTCTCGTACAGTTTTCACCGTTCCTCGGTATTTACTATCTTGATTCGCTGAGATCATCTCGATTAGGGGGGAAAAAATGAAAGTTTGGCAATGACTTTTATCATTTTAAATATTATTTTACATTTTGACATTGATCCGTCATCTCCTTGTGTACTCTCAAACATGGCCCCTTGAAAACAAGTGAACAGGCGATTAGCCTTGTGGCGAGCAACCTTCGGTTCCTACCAAATTTTCTCAAGTTTTCCCATTGAGAGTTAATAACATTTTTTTTAGAGGCATAGTGAACAAACAACTTTAAAAAATTTGCTTGAAAATTATAGGGCTGGCAGGAAGGTACCTAAGAAATGAAAAGAATGCTTGAGTTTCTTCTTTGGAAAATTTTCCTTCAGTTTCATTTGAGAAATCCTCCTCATAGTATTAATTTATTATTGAACAATAGCAAGAAGAATTCTGTAATAGTTGTTTTTTTTTTGGTTTTTTTTTTAATTCTAATTTTGTGATTATGTTATCCAATTAAGTTGGTAATGGAATATTTCTCGATGAAATTTTATTGTTTTCAAGTTTTTGTAGTGTGTGAAAGTCCCAATGAAAAGCGTAGACACAGTGCAAAGAAAGGTCAATAGATAAGTGGGGATTGAGTGCACACAAATACACTTTATACACATTACTTACACGTCAAAGGACACAGAGAAAGGATCAATACTTTTCGGAGAACATTATTATATAATCAAAAAGGAAAACATACAGACAATTAAGGGGCACATGAGAATTAATTTTAATAAAATAAGAAATCCAAAACATGAAGATAAAGTTCAATAGGAAAGACTTAATCGCACCCAAAATTACGTGTGAAAAATGGGGACGTATCAACATACTTTAAATGACAAAACCACAAACTAGGACCACAATAAAATCAAGAGACTTTAGAAAAGAATAATTTCAAAAGGTAAAATTTAGAATTGACGTATGAACCGACAGCCATTGTGAATGCATGGCATCCCAAAACATAAGTGCCAAAGTATGAATTTAAAAGAGACGACCTTAAGGAAAACAAGCAAGATGGTGGTTTGAGTTCTTGGTGGCCAGCAGTTAGTAACTTTCTTTTTCATACGAGCTCAAGAAGGAAATAAAAAAGAGGAATGAATAAAGGAAAAAATGGGTAAATTAGGTACCACACTCTACATTTTTTAATATTCCTTGTAGGAAAAAATGGCTTCAACTGAACTTTTTAAATCAACATTGATTGGAAACATCTTTGAATAGTGTTAGTCCATATCAAATTATTTTCGGTTTCGGAAAAGCATGATTTTCATAATTTTTGATGGCTGCAAAAGATTGCAGATGTAAGAAAGTTGAAAGCTGAACCTGAATGAAACAAATTTGAAGAAAATTAGATTGACTCAACTTTTATGGCTACTTTCAGTGAAGAATGAAAAGAAATTCTGTTCAATTATGAAATAATACGAAATAATGCGAATTTAATTAAGAAAAAAATAAGTTTTAATAAGTAGTCTACATTATTGAAGACAATAATAGGACCCACGTTTATGAAAAACAGGGAGTCTGCAGGAAATCGATAGGTACTAACAAAAATCATTATTAAACATGAATTTTCAAATAAACTTCCAATGCGTCATGGGTGTCGCAATTTCATTTGTTGTGTGATGAGAAGAGGACATGACCATGACCAGTATTTGAAGTATTTCATATATATTTTTGAAGCACTCAAAGTGAACATTTCTTATTTAAACTTTCAAACTCTCTTTAGTATGTGGGCATTATATCCGTTATTCGTCTTTCACTCAGTTTAATTTCTATGTAATTGAGTTTACGAAAAGATTAAAATGAATGAACCATCTACATGTCCTTTTCTGACGATTTAAACTTAACAAAAACTAACTAACCTCTCACCAGACTTATAAGTTCAATTTCGCGCCTCGATCACAGAGAAGTTGGCCAGCTTTGAACTAGAATTTCCAAATAGATAGACTTATCTTCACTCTAAAAAAAAAAAATGTTTTTAAAAGTAAAGGAATACAGAAAAATTTAGGTCACCTTAAACTTGCCCTCACAATGCAGAGTCTGATTTTTCTGAAACGAATAAACATTGAAAATTGAAAATAATTTATTTATAAATCACTAAATTTTAGTTTCCAGAACAAGTAAAGTTACTTTTACCTAAAATTTTGAGACAGATAATAGTTTTCAAATGTGAGGAATTTTGCACATTCTAAAAGGAGATAAGTTATCAAAACATACGGGCTAATAAATGCGTACAGGGTGTTCACCTTAGAATTACTTCATAGAATAATATACGTGAATTTTGTTATTGCAACTTAAAAAATTCCCTTTATTCTATCATATCAATCTGATTAGCTCTTCTCAATCAACATTTAACGATAAATAGAACGGTGAACGTTTCAAGGTCATATTATCTATGTCGAGGAAAATATTGGCTGAATTTCTGACGGAGATGCCCACATTTTGAAGTAAGGTTCACTTCCTATAGCCTCTCGTAGGATGTCCGTCAAAATGACCAAACCAAACTTTTTTCACCTCGAAGTACTGCAGACAGCGGAGTGGTCTGAATGTCGACACTCTTTTTCTATTTTTCTTTAAATTTTAATTTGTAAAAGCTAATCATATTGTTTTTCATAAATAATTGGAACTTTTCAAGTTACAAAAACTAAATTCACGTGTATTTTCCTATGGGGCAGTTATAAAGGGAACACCCTGTACATGGTCGTTGCGAGAGCAAATCAAGTATTCCCTTAAAATTTAAATTGTCAAAAATATGGCGTTGAGAAACCCTACATGTGAATATCGTTTTTAATGGGTCACGATAACGCAAACTCTAATCTGAAATCAACGATCTCGAACATCCTCAATCATCATTCTAAACCTTTATGTTAGAAGTTATTTCATTTTGCTGATCAATAAAGTATATAACTAAATAGTCGCAAATTTTTTCCAAGCGAAACTAAGGACTAACGGTAAAAGAAAATATTCTCCATAAAATGAAAAAAGTAGACAATAAAATACATAAATATGTGCTTTAAAAAACTTAAAATTATTCAGACCAATTTTGAATTATATATAAGATTCAGATTAAAATCGTTACAAAAACCCATAAAACAAACCCTCGAACGGCATTTCAATTGTAGAATTGACTGATTAAAATCGATTTTGAAGTTAAAATCAGAAAAATTAATTTTTAAAGCAAAAAGAGCTCAAAATTGTTGTTGATTTCGGTTGAACAGGAACATGAAATAGGTCAACCAACACTGAGAATAGCATAGATCATCAAACAGTATCATTATTGCCCTTTAATGTGATACTTACTTCAAATTGAAAGATCAAAATTTCATGAAAGTGGGCTATCTGTTATTTTAGTTGAAAGTTAAATATTTTGTAAATCCAATCTCAATTCTTCTAATAGACCATTATCACACGAATGTACAATATTAATCGCATTGCAACATACACGTTCTCATAAAAACTTAATATTTTACAAGAGAAATACACCAAAAACTACCGATATTCGAGACCAAATTTTGTAAGCAGGTGGGTTTTTTTTTTTTTTTTTTTTTTTTTCTTTCAAATAAATCACTTAAAAAATTGTGTTATTTTGTTGAATTCCTACAACAAAGCATTTACGCGTTTACAACCAAAATGTAAAATACTCGAAATGTGCAGATGTACTACAACATAAATGAAGCTCACTTTTTGCATAATATAACGTGCAACTATTTTGAATGGAGATTAAACGATGCAAAATACACCAACCATGCCCTAATGCTAAGAGGTAGAGACACGTAGGTATAGGTCTCAAGTGATTTCTGGCTACAAAGATAATCTTTGATGAATTCGTTGCAGTCATTTCTAAATGCATCTATTCAACAAAAGAAGCTTAATTATTTCACGACTGCTCAAAATACGTGATCCTCGTTAAATATTCGAAAATTTCGTGGCACCCATTTTATGTTTCTCTTTATTCAAATGCGACGGCCACGTGTCTGTTAAAAAAAAAAAAAAAAAATGTAAATTGTTTAAACTTCAATCATACAAAATCGAACACGCGTCAATCCAACATTTTTTATGTTGACGTATTTTCGTTTTTTTATTAATTAAAAATAAATAAATATTTTCTAACTTGTAGGTAATAATTGCTAATATATTTGCGAAACTAAAATGAGCTACCAACGAAACACAAAAACGTGCTCTAAACGAACTCTCGTCTAATGTATAGTGCAAAATGTGGAGATCACTTACCGAGACCGAACGGTTGCATAACTTGAAGACAGCAGACGTAACACTGACCGGAGAAAAAAAGCTACACAACAATGCGTACCACAGAAGGCAGAATGATTCCTAAACAAGAACGCTATCTTTATCACGAATACCAACCCCTATACGAAGCCAATGGGGGTTGATTCTTTGTTTTTTTTTTTTGTTTTTTTTCCTTCTATTCCTTTTCCTTGCTTCACGTTCACCCATTTTTTCCCCTTTCCACATTCCTACTCGCATCAAAAATTTTCTAAAAGCACAGAATACGCAAGCGTAAAGGCAAAATGAACCGCAGCAGAAATATGTCTTGCATTTCAATAAGGAAAAAAAAAAAAAAAAAAAGCACAATTAGTTCATTAACATATCAACCTTTGGTCGTTTCCAACACTGACAGCGATTGATTTCGTCAGACGATACAAAATGGGATGGTAGAGGAGACCGTATAAGGCCGAAAAGATTTATTATTTTGGAATACGAGTATGGAAATTTTTTTAGTGAAAAAAAAAAAAAAAAATTATCATACGGAGCCACCCTTATCAACGGTTATACCCACTTCACGTACGCATATAGTATTATATTTTGATGGCGAAATAAAAATACGACCGTATGAAAAAATTGTCCGTTCGTTGGTGCGGTTTCGTTTTGATTTGAATTTGATTACGGCGACGTAATTAAAAAGTGGAGCATCCGAGAGAATTTTTTTTTTTTCCGACTTTATTATAATTTGAATTCGATAAATTGTAATCCCATGAGACAGGTAAAAGAATGACAAAATGACTGGAGTAGATAGAGCCTTACCCATTTTATACCAGGACCTTGTAAATTTTTTCTAAATTCAAACACACGCAAAATATGGTAGGTAGGCATTATGTTCCATAAAAATCGAATGATAATTTTACTGTTGAATTTTTTTGGTTGAAAAAAGTAAATAAAATACGTAGTAGGTATATATTATAGATGAGCAAAAATCATCGCGTCAGTCATTTTCATTGTCGAATAAGCGATGCGTCTGCTGCGTATAGGTATCAATAAATTATTTATAAGAGGATTCTCCGGAATCTGTAGAGAATGAAGTAGATAATGGCGACGTTTCAAGAGACGCTGAAGCAATGACTGATCAAACTGATGAAATATATTATTGCGTTCGAAGATAGGTTCCAAGTAGAGAACCAAATCGTTGATTGAAAAGTTGTATGTGTGCTACGATATGATTTAGGATTAGATATAAATTCTAAAGACAATTCAGATTAAAGGGATGAAAACTCCTCCATTAACCACGTAGGTATTGTGCCAAAACTCCTCCTTTCTTTTCGGCAATAATAACAGTAGGCCTATGTCTTGGCATTCCGTACAGAATTATAACTAGATGTACGTAAATGGCTGAATTATGTTTTTTATATAGGTTTTCCCATGCAAATTTACAATTCGGTATCTGAGGAAAATACATCAAAAAACATTTGTGTATTTATTATACACATAATTTTAAATAATTTTTTGCAACACTCAAACCGTAAAATATGTATTTTAACGCCGTTTCACAGAACAAAAAGAAGTGAATTTCGAAAAAAAACATTGTTGGGCGCATGCGCACTTCTAAGTCGACTTTCTCGCACGACTCGACTACTTTCTCACTTTTTTGTTCTAAAGTAAAATTATTACCCAAGTTAATTAATATTTTGTTGTAAAAAACTATTTTTTTAATAATTTTTCTGGGGTTGAGAGGTGACAGAGGTGCCGAGATTTTTTTTTGGTATAAAAAAAATAAAATTATCATTTATTATTTGACTCTAAAAAAACATTTTTCTTTTTTTATTAATTGTGGTTGTTGCAAAAAATAGTGTGTGACACGCGTATAAAGGAGGTAATTGAAACTATGTTTTACATTTGTATCACAAATAACTATGTCATTATAACCAAATATCAAAATTAGACGCAGCTTTTCACCAGAAAGCACACTTCCGGTTAAGATGCCACTCGTGTTGGCTTACACATTCCATTCTCGAATTTTTCTTTCAAGAAAAACGTTTCTTCTAATTTACTTCTAATTTAATAAAATTATCTCGAACCTTTGCAAGCTCAGCAAGCCAGATTTCCTTGTTGCAGTTTCGTCTGTTCATTCTATTCGCATTTTTATATCCTTTCTTTCCCCGATAAACTTCGATGTCTACATAGTAATTCGTTTTACTGACTTGAAAGAAACAATAATATTAAAGTTCAAAACGGAACTTTCCCATTTGTCCAACTTGGCTCACTTTTCAAACTTAATTTTAGTTGAAATATTGCAGACAATCGTTTTTACAATATTATCTTCTTTTAACTTTATTTATCAAGTAGTTGTGCTTCCTACGTTAAGGATTACCCTAGGGGTAGTAAACGTATTTTTCACTTGCAAGTACTTCAAACTTTTAATAGGTACAAATCTATTTTTAATTTACGTTGGTGAGTTATTTAATACCAGTGTGATTTTATACTTCAGTGTAGTCGGTATAAACTTTTTCTATCGCTACACTACATTAATCGTGATCTCATCAAATGAGCAATGGGGGAAGGTGAGTACGTTTTTTGTTTCATGACCCAAGAAAACGTTTGGCACCAAAAGCTCAGATTAATGTTGGGTACCCGTGTATACTATATTCCATTTTCTTGTTACCACTATGCAGGTCGCAATTTTGGTCGGATAGTCACGAAATTTGATACAAACATTAGTATGGTACTAAGCCAAGAACCAGATAAATTGATTTTGGTACGGATTGGCCAGATGGTACTTCCAATACGTCCAATTCAGTTGCTATTTAGAAGATTTTATAGCTCTAAAAAGGTTGAGTTAAATTTTTTACTGATATCCGAGTGAAAATTTGGCAACATCATAGTCTATACTAGCTTGTTGTCAGTTTTGATTTAATACGCATATCACTTAATAAAGAACTGATATTTTATAAAAAATTATAGTTGTTCAATTAACCTGATGATTTTAGGCTAATTAGAACGATTTGTATATAGCCTAAGTTGGTTTGGGCTCATTACATTAAGCTTAGTTAATGCTAGGCTGACTAATTAAGCCAAAAATGTTTGATTTTCTAATCAGCCTAAAACGGTCTAGGCTCATTATAAAATGCCTAAATTGATCAGGCTAATTAAAACAATTTTTTTTCTGAATTGCCGGTTCTTTCTAAACTGACAGCTCTTTCTAAAATGACGTAGAGTATTTTCAAAATGACAGATTTTCAAAAACGCCTGTGACAGATACACTCGTTGGAAAAAATCTTTGACTATATAGCTTAATGGACTGCTAGAACTGATAAGAAATACATAGGGTTACATGGAACACTGCCAAAGGCACTGTTAACAGGCGTTCTTTTTACAAAAAACAACCTTTAGTGATAAGTGATAGTGATTCCAAATTTCCAATTCCGGCTAGCAAAAAATTAATTTTTATATTTCATTATTTTAGTAATTAAAATTATATTTGAAGATAATTAATTTTATTATTATTCTACTTTGCCATTGACACACGATAAAATGGCATTATTTGTAAGTTTACAGAATAATTAATGACATAAACATGTAATACTTTACTAGAATTTCATTCCACTCAAGAACGGAGTTCTAAACCTAGTAACATTCTTATCATTTATTGAAGATGCTTGAATTGGAATTATACCCAACACCCTCCTTAATTTGAGAGCTGAAATAAATGAAAATATAAAAATACAAAGAAATTAATATCAAAAATGAATAAAACAATCAAATTTATGCCACAGAATAAAAAAAATCACAAAACAAATTACAAATGACAAGTAATTAATGATTGATGATCAAACTGAATTAATACAACTGATCAAAAAAACAAAATAATAAAGAACAGAATACTACTTTAACGATAATACACACAATTAATGAATGACAAGTGATTAATTATATCAATTAACACGGTAAAATTCGTTTCTGATGAATAAAAATATGAAAATGGATCAAAAAATATGACGTTAAATTGATCAAAAAACGAACTGAAAACTGAAATAATACTTCGCAAACTAATTTGTGAATAATTTTCGTTATTTGGAGATTTGACGAGGCAGTCGGAAAAACGAATCATATTTAAAACGTTACTCACGAAAATATAACTCAATACAAATTCAGTTTTCACACAAAGTTCCTTTTTTCGAAAAGTAACGCCTGTATTCTTTACCTTCAAGATTTTAGCAGTTTTAGCAGTCCATTAAGCTATATAGTCAAAGGGAAAAATAGCTTCGTGTAAACGTATCCCATTTTTGATTGGTCATTTTTCGGCCGAAATAAATTTATTTTCGCAAAATATGTGGCAGTCAAAATGTAAAATCGAGTGAAATTAATATTACCTATCACGCTTGATTCAAAAACAAACACTTTACGGTAGCTCGACGGTGTAATGTCGCAATATTAGCTAAACTCACAAAAATAATCATGGCGACATTCGTGGATTCATTATGGACGAAAATATCGTTATCCGACGATTACCAAGAATTTGAGGATTACCAATCCAGTTGGCTTCTTCGACTATGCAGACGTCTGGAAGAGAGTAAGTATATCTATATCTATAATACGACAATATCCCCACTCTCCCATTGCGAAGTAAAATAGAAAAATTTAGGTTAAAAACGAATTTTCAAAAGATAAGCTTTTATTTATTTATTTATTTATTTTTTTTTTGCCTTCCGCTTCATGCGAAATAAACATTATTTTGTTGCTGAAAGTTGGCTGTAGTATTGGTATATTTTAAAATCGCAGTAGTGAACAGAATAAAAGCTCATAAAAATAGTCGAAATTTCTTTCTGTTTTCAGTGACAGTTTTCGTACTGCTGAAAATTCCATCGTTGTATGCAGCCGTAACTTCGCCCGTCACCGAAAAACATATGATTTTAAGGAAAATTTTACAGTTTCTAATCGGAATATTTCTAGGTTTTTGTGAGTATAATTATATTATGCTGTGGACCCGAATGAATACCTGCTACGGCTAAATAGTAAATTTCAACTAGAAAGAAAACTAATTTAACCCAATTTCGTATTCATCGTTTACGCAGTGTTTTATCGTTTGATAATGGTGGATTTACAACTTGATAATACGTCAACGATGATCCTTGCCGCGCTGATATGTTTGTGTTTGGGTATTGGAAATGTCTTCTCCTCTCAGGTTAGACAAGGTTTACTTCCGATATCGCAGTATTTTTTTTTAGAAATCACTAATAAATTTTTAGCTTAACGTAGTAGGGTAGGTAAGCCCAACGATTATCGAGGCATGAATATTATAGCTAAGAAGTTAGCTTATAGCTGCAGGGTTCAGTACCACTAATATTTATTTGATCAGAATTTATTTTCACATTCCAGCCTACCATCGCCGATAACAGAAGCCTAAAAACTGTATTTTAGTAAACCATCGATTTTAAATAAATTCATATAATTTTTTGTTTTCAATCAACTACGCAAAAAAAAAAAAAAAAAAAAAAAAAACACTCAAACCCAGCACTACTTCAATAGAAAACCCAGTTTTCCAATTTTTATCTACAAAAGATAAACCTGAATATATTTCACGTATGACGTCACATCCCGTCTTATATGTATCAATAATTGCAGGTAAACGATTTTGGGTCCAAACAAACTTATATCTTCATTATAAACATATGTAAATTCCCATAGGATTACGAAAAATAGAAGGAAATTGCAAATTTTCAAAGAACAATGAGCTAGAAAGTAAATCATATCTACTTTTCAAAGTATCACAGGCTATCTGTATAACAATTTGTATAATTTCTACATATTCCTCAGCCTTTAAGAAGGTTATTTCACGTTTCTGACTGTACAGAATAGATGGGTGAAATTGTTTGTTTGGTCCTAGTTTAAACTGATAACAGTGTGATGACGTCAAGCTGTGACTGATCCGCTCTAAATGGGTGAAAAAATGGTGAAAAATTTCGACTATAAATTACTACATAAATGGATTGCTTTAAGATTACTCAGAAAACTCGCCGTGTTGGGACTCGACAACCCCGTGGAGCAATAGTGTCGTTTACTGATAAGAGGCTCGAAAACGGGATGATGGACTTTTCTCCTTATAGGTTTTTTTGGCGATTCTTGAGAATGGTATTTTTCAATAGGAATCATTTTACACGTCAATGTGAATGAGTTTTTACAATTAACGATACAGAAAATAAAACCGACCATAAAAAGCATCAACTGAGAATTTATTTATCGTCGAGTTCAATGGATTCGTTTCTTTGACTATAAAGCACTGGACTAGCAAAGAAAGATGATTTCTGTTTAGACATGCCGGCGCTAAATAGGCAACCAGAGAGTAACTTTTAACATAATTTGCTTTTTGTTTATGTACTCTATCCTTGTGAACGTAAGTGGTGTCATTATCAGATGTATTCTAAACTGATGAATTCAAGAAAAACGTCGAAAATACGCATAAGGTAGGCTGGGGTTGCCTACTTGTTCGCCCGCATGTCTTGACATTAAAAAGTACAATGGTCTTATGGAGCTTTACTGCCCATATATCATTGTGAAAATACACATCTCCATATCAATACACACACACATACTATCAAGCTACCACGCTTGCGTAGTCATAAATATTGGTAACGTGTTTTTGATTGGGGGTTGGACATCCCTTTGGCTGTATGTCTCTGATATCGAGTCCAATTAACATCCAAACATCGTCTGTAAAGATTTTCATACATTCAGATTGTATCGAATTGAAGTTCGGAAAGTGCAAAACTCTGGACATTACCGCTATGATAAAGTTGTTCTATTTGTTTAAATTTTCTAATTTGTTTGTTTTGAAAAGGTTGTTTGTAGCTAATAATCTTACTTTCTAGTTGCTTGATTGATGTAGACTGGTCAATTGATCCGAATGTATGAGAGTCTTTACAAAAGATTTTTGGACCTTCAATTATCAGTATAAGAGCAGTCCATCTACATATGTAGTAATATGTAGTCAAAGGTGAAAAACTATCTGTAATTATCTAGTACATGTGACCACAGAGTATGAAATATAATTGAGAATGCATGCCCATCTAAACACTGCTATGAAAAATGGCACCACTTTTGAAGAACTATTCCTATCATTTTGGTACCAAATTTGTTCGCCCATATTCGGGCTCACTAACAATGATAATTTTTTTTTTTCAAACAATTAAATTAAATGAACGAATAAATATAACTAACAATTCAGAAACTTCATTAAGTCAGATATTGTGGATTAAAATGAGATGAAAATTATACAGATCCTCAAGGGGCATATTCACAAACGCCCCTCCCTCCACTTAAATTTCACTTTAAAAAACTTTTCTGCACAATTTTGTACCTAAAAATGTGGGAATATTGTATCTCTTATGAGAGTTCCAATGTAAAAATAAAATGTTACTACACTCTTAAATACAAAATTGTGCCAAAAGTCATTTTTAAGTGAAGTTTAAGTGAATGGAGGTTAAAGTGACATTTGTGAATATGGGCCTAAGAGTGTGGATACTTCGTCTCAAAAACAGTTCTGTTTTTCATCTCGCATGCGCCCACCATTATATTTAATACTCTCTGCATCTGACAAACATATCGATCCTCCGATGTTTCGTTGTTACAGTCGGTAGTAACAAAAATTAAGAAAAACTTGTAAAGTATATTTTCATCTATTTTTAGATATGACGAACATATTCGTCTACACATTTTCAAATACCAAAAACGTAAGTATTCATCAACAATAAAACATCCTATAACTCTTTATAAACAACCACTAAATTACCCGTATTTGATTTTATGAATATAGATATAATGTCTGTATATTCATAACCTAATTGTGCCTGTCCCTCGAGTATATCGCGAGTCAGTACAACCCTATAATAACAATACCCTACCTCACTTAGCCTATCCAATACGTACACTTACATACCCCAAACAAGTATATAAACCCTTGATTTGAAGGAATTAGACACAGTTCCTATACAGTTACTTCTTAGTACCTAGAACCTCTCTTACAGAGCTAATAGTGAACAGACAGTCTTGTCTAAAGGGTTGTAAACCCATATGTTAAATTTATTATATAATGTTTTAATTAATGTACTGTTGTCGTACAATTTATTATTTTATCAAAAGTGTTAATTCAAACTTGTGTTTTAAATATTATTGAGTCTCTCAAATACTTTAAGGTCCACGATAGTTGTGGATGATAACTTGAATATTTAAATTATTATAGAGGTATTAATGCTTATCCAGTGTTTAGTATCTCGTGTATAGTGCAACACTGAAAGTGGTTCTAATTAGGTACATTACCACCTGTTTTGGCCATTACAAAACTATCGATATTTATTGGTATCTTGGACAAAAGTATCAATCGATCAACGGTTTGTTGCTAAAGTTTTAGCGGTCTTTTGGAAAACTAATGTAGTAATAGTCACAAAATTTTTAACTGAATTTCTCCAGTAATAATATAATACATCCCAAATTTCAGCCCATTTTTTCAAATAATTTCTAGTAATTTTGAAAACATACATTCCACATGTATATTTCTTTTCCTTTTTCTTTTTTTTTTTTTGGGGGGGGGGGGTGCAAAAATAAAACAGGCACAGGCGCACAAAGATCTAGTTCTGCTACTGGCATCAATTAAAAAGTTGCAAAATAAAAATTCGATGGAATTGATATATAAAGCCTACACGATACAGCAACAAATATGGAAATATCACATTAAGCTGTAGCCTCACCCAACATTCTGAGACTCAGTTCGAACTTAGCTTACTTTTTCCTTCCAATATAACTTAATGACCACTTTCTTCCGATATTTTGTTATACCTAAAAAAGTGGGTAGCAGGCTACACCAATATGGTGTTCTAAAACGATAAAGATTTCCATCAAAAACAAAAAAAATAAAAATAAAAATAAAAAAGTTTCAACATTTTCAGGTACGCTGCATATCGCTTTTAATTCCTCTGAGATTCGGTAGCAATTCTGGACGAGCTGTAATTTCTTCATTAATCGTCGTTTACTTGACCGCTGGACCAATTTCGAATATTAGCGCAAACCTTAGCGAGTCGGTTCGAGTAATTCTGTGTCAAATGGGTATGACATTTTCGCAGCTGAAAACGAAATACGAATTAATGTTCAAACCATTAGGTGAAGCGTTCAGCCAAGTCAAGGTACGTGAAATACCAAAAACCACGTTCAACTCATCCCCCACCTCTATGTACAATTTATCACTTGCACACTACAGAATGGCTACAACGAGCACAACCCCTGTCAGTTAATCCACAATATTTTCGCCAACAATTTCAAATCATATTATATACATATACACCTACACAGATATACGAGCAATTAACCGCACAAGAAACCATAAATTCATTTTATTCTTGTCTAGGCCTACAAATTATTTTACGTTCGCTATAAATCTTTATATGCATACTACATATATTGTAGACCTGAATAGGCTATACGGTATACCGAGACTATACATAATTATAGTACTATACTGCCAGCAAGAAGCTCATACAGAGCAGAAGAAAATTTTATGAATTCGAATTGTTACAATTTCATTTGTGTACTATTTACAACCGCAACTAAAATAATTAACGAGCAACCGAACACTCGTAGGATATTACGATGGCAAAAACAAATTAATATCTAAAATTTATATAGGTACCCATACCCCATAAAAGATCTAGTTTAGACGCCATGTGGTTTTTTTTTTTGTTTTTAGGATAGGATTCTCCTGAAAAAATTCCTAATTATAGAGCATTTTCTTTTGTGTATGGCGGGATAGTATCGTCTGTGCGCCTGATTTTTATGTGAAAACGTCAAAAAAGGAGAAATCAGCTGGAACAATCTAACACATCACATCCTACGATTCCTACGTACATTTTAGCAGTATATTTTAGCATTGCATCGAATAAAATCAACCGCAAGTTGGTAGGACCAATAGTTTTAGAATTATTGCAAATATTGCACCAAGTTTTATTTGGTAAAATTCACGTTTTCTGATATTTAGCTTCTAACACTGAGTACAAAATTTTGTATTTACCAGGCTCAATTTTTGAGGGTTGGGAAGCGTCATACACACAAAATGATTAGAAACTTTTTTATTGAAAATTAATGTTAAACATTTTTTTACTAAACTAATCTCCCACTATAGTCAATATTTCCCTAAAAAATTGCAAGAAATTAATTTAGGGGCATATTTTCCATAATTCCCACTGTAGCAAGAGGGGTGGGATTCAAATGTTTAGTATGTTATTTAAAACGCTCATCCCTAAATAGTACTAGTGAGAAAAAACAAACTGTGGCAATTTTCCAGAATAAGATTTCTATCTTCTCTGGATTACAGGTGTATTTTCAACATAGAATTATAATGTTTGTTTCTCACATAAAAATTATGAGAATGGTGTGCAATCCACAATGAGAAAAACGCCCTATTCATTCTTATTATTTCACGAGTTTAGTTTTGTAAAATTTATTCTATAAAACTATGTTTATCCAGAACAAACAAGTGAACAACAAACATGTTGTTTTGATTGTCTGGTATAAACAGTTATCACACGAACCAATAAGAATGAAATAAATTTGCTACCCAAGCAAATTGGAACAAATATCCTGTAACATTGTGAATATAAGAAAAGATCAATCATACAACGCATATTTGTTTGGTGTAAACCCAGTGTGGAATACCTTTTTGTGAAAAGATATTCTCACCAATAGGTAATCAACAGATATTGCATGTTCTGCCTCTTCATATGTAAACATATGGGTAAGCCAAAAACTTGGCAAACACTGACAATCTCAGAGCCGGTTTGGACGGTTTATATAGGGCTTATTTACACAAACACGGACACACATACATAGTAATTATGTATGTTTGTGTACAGAATTGTGACATCATTGTCATTGTTGAGATTGGTCATGGTTCAGTAATTGTATATTCCTTGCATATATGTGCAAGTAATTACGATCGAATGTAATTTGTACAATATGTTTAACGTCATAAAGACAAATAATTGCCAGCCTTATGGCGGCGACTGTTGTCAACGGGTCCAAGCCCCTTTACCTCATACAAGTTGAGTCCCCACACCCAGCTTGAGTTGTCATTTTTCCAACAAACTATCAACAAAATTGACAATTTTCTTATTCATGCTGATAATGAGCGAAATTTACCTTGGTCTAAAGTGTCTGTCTCCAGAAATGATCTAAATTAGGATTTTTGATGGTCCTGGTGGATGTTTTTGTAATACATCATTTGGGAAGTCTTTGACTATGCATCACTGGACCAGTAAAACGCCATAAGCCCAATGTAGGTACTTTTTTATATCAAGATATAGCGGTATAAAAGTAGGCTGCCAATTTTCTTGATTCACCAATTTAGAATACATTTGATAAAGTCATCTCTTAAGTTCACAGAGATAGCGTACATAAAGGTAGTTGAAAGTACGTCGTGTGTACACAGTGGTTGCCTATTTAGCACCAGCATGTCTAACCAGAAACATTGTTCTTTACCCGTCCAATACTATACGCAAAATAAAAGGGGAAAGTGTAGATCTTCGAAAAATTAATAATTTTATTTTCTATATTATTACAAAATTAGAAAAATGCTCAAGTCATCTCCATCCAGTTATTGTCAATTGAAAATGTGCGTATCTCCAAAATTTAAGAAGGAAATGTGCGTAACTCCAAGACGATAATTCAAGCAAAATTCCTCGTCTAAACCATTCACTGATATTGGTTTATGAAAAGTTGCAGAAGTCATCTCCATTTAATACTTATTCTACCTGGATTTACTATTTATTTATGAGCAGAGTTACAAAAACTCCATCAGTAAAAATTATTTTTCTATTCAATGATGTCGTAAACCACATTAACAACAAAAAATATTGAATTTTGTTCTGAAAAACAGTTTTTTCCTTCTTCTGTAAAATTGGATAAAATATTTTGCCAATATAGGCCGATATTACGCAAGACTTAAGACCTTACCTGAAAATTTTTTTTAGGTAGGTATCTACTTATTTATTTATTTATTTTTTTATGATGACATTTCGTTACAGTCGGTGGCGTCGGAAAATGATGTCGGAAAATAGTGTCGCATTTATTTTGGTCGTGTATGCGGCTCAAAAACATATCCATATTAAAAACTAAGTGCGAAGGCCCAAAAAATTTAAAAATTAACATACTAATCAAAGTATATAGACTCCTCTCGATAGTATGTATAACGAGAATTTTCCTCTCTCTACGAGTGACGTAATTTTACACACATTAACACACAATAAACAGATCGAGCATGAAGCCGTCTAAAGTTTCAAGTATTCTTCTTCCTACGCGTGACGTCATTTTGCGCACACTAAAACACTACAGAACTAATCGAGCACACCAACGCCGTATAACGAAGTATACTCATAGATAAGTCACATGTGACGTCACTACCTGTCTGGAATGCATCAATAGTTGCAGGTACATGATTTTGGAACCAAAAAAACTTGTATGTCGTTTTCACAAATCTATGTAAATGCCCATATAATATAACAACGAAAAATGGAAAGAAATTAAAAATTTTTGAAGAACAATGAGGTATAAAGTTAACGTACTATGCAGAGAACCATAAGCTACCTATCGGTACAACAAAAATGTTCTTTCACTTTTCTTACTGTACAAATTAGATGGGTCAAATTGTTTGTTTGGACCCAGTTTCAACTGATAAAAACGTGATAACGTCAACCCGTGACTGATCTATTCGCTTTAAGAACGACATGACGTCACGCGCAGGTTACTGGCAAAGGGAAAGAAAAAATAAATAATTCGCAACTACGTGGCCAAGAAAGTTATAAATTTTCAATTCAATGACGTATAGATTATATGGTCAACTGTACTGATATGTGTAACTGCCCTAATGACGTCATGTCATTCATAAAGTGAATAGAGTATAGTCTACTTACCTTGATGCTAATGTTATTTTTCAAATATTCGTAAAAAAAATTCTCACAAAATACCGTTCCAAAATGTACGTATAGAAAAATAACGTAAAATAATGCATATTATTTTACTCTTTGTGGAATACCTTGTCGTGAGAGATATTCTCACCAGAAGGAAATTCTACAGAATTTAAGCGTGTTCAGCCACTACATACGAAAGTATGGGCAAGCCAAAACCAAACCGAACACTGGCGATTTTAGAGCCGGTTCTGAGAGTTTTTATACCGGTTTTGGCTGGTGCACACAAACACACGTACGTAATAAAATACGTACGTTGTTTAAGTACGGCCAGGTCGCATCATCCCCTACTATCGTAGGTGGCGGCTGGCCGGTTCGTGTACGAATCGTGACATTGGTTGATGGATGACGTCACGATTCGTACTCGTATATTATCTGCACGTATTCGCAGGTAATTACGATCGAACGTAATTTTGTGTGTTCGTTTAACGTCGCAAGGACGATAAGTTGCCTGCCCTATGGGGCGGCAACTGTCGTCGGGGGTCCGAGCCCCTACACCTCATACCGATGAGTCCCCACAGCTACTCCCCCCCAGTTTTTGCGCCACAAAAACAACCAAAATTGCGCAAGGCCTGGGGGACGTGCGGGTTTACTTACGTTTTTGATCGGCCTCCCATTTGGCCAGAGCGCTGCCCACCGCGGCCCCGACGCACTCGTAGGATTCCCTACGGGCGTTTGCTCGGGCCAGGTAGTTGCTCCGGCTAGTTTCACCCCTATGCCTCGGTCTCGCGTTTTTCGCGTGGGCATAGGGATGACGGTGGGAGTGAGGGGGCAGCGGACGCTTAAACTCTGGCTTTCGGTGCATCGGGGAGTTGGTGTTCCCCGATGTCCATGCAGCCATCCTTGCTCGTTCGTTCGCGGCCCTCTCTGCCGTGAACAGGAAGCCCATCGCTTCCTTCTTCTCTTCGGGTCTCGGCTCCGGCTTCGGGGGTTCCGGAGTCGGAGTCGTCTCCTCCGGAGATCGGGGAGGAGAGATGACTGGTGGCAGTGGAGTGGTCATCTCCGCCAGTACATCAGCAACCGTAGGAGCTGTGTCCATCAACAGCTCCTCCTCTATCCTATCCAGCTCCGTTTTCGTTTTCGTCATCTGCTGAGTCTTTGACTTCTCAGCGGATGTCTTAGCGAAGTGGAAGCTGGCGGACATCGGGATAGGTATGCGTGACATTAGAACAGAATGGGTTGTATTTAGGAGAAGGCACCAAAAATAAAGCTCAAGAAACGACTAAGTAGTTCAGAAGTTCGAGAACTGCTGTTTTTACCTCATTTTTCGATTTACCTTTACAGTTATTTTTCTTTATTTTCGGATCTTCTTATCTACACGTAGAGGGGATAGCGCTTAAAATTCTCGGCCGTATATAAGTTTTCCGGTTAAGATCTGATCGGGTTAAGCAGAGTTATGCCTGAAATAAACTCAGTGAATATTATTTTTCGAATTCTAAGTACAAAGGAATCTCCGTTTGTGACGTCACGTCGTAGAGATTATCTTTGCGGTTAACGGTACTCGCACGTTGCAATGTTTTGTTTCCGTATTGCACGTGGATTTGTTTATTCCTGTCTTCTTCTTTTTGTTGGCATTCCTCGTTTGCTTATCTCCGGAGTTTCTTTGTCTCGCGGAGTTCCAATATTTCCCGTATGTTTTTAGCGGGTTTCGATTTTTTCTACGGATATCACTTTTCGGGAGTAAATTTTATTTTTGTCGCATTAACCTCTCGGACGTGCGAGAAGGATGTGAATTTTTGCGTTTTTTCGTGCCTGGAGGTCTACCTCTTTTACGTGGGTGTAAGGGGGCCTCAGGATCAAATGTTTTGATGATCACATCGTCCGAAAATTTCACTGTTTTCTTGAGTTTTTCTTTATGTGAGGTGTTTTTCTCACTTTTTTCGACGAATTCTTCCGTTTTTGTTTCGGAATTCGTCTGCGTATTTTCGGGGTTCTCCTTTTGTACCCTTCTAATTCTTTTATCGTCACTTACCAAGTACGCAGGCTTCAATCTGTCGATTGAAATTGTTCTTGGTTCGCCTGCGATGAGTATCACAAAGTTTTTCTCATCTCGTGATACTACTTTATAAGGACCGGCGTATGGTTTCTCCAGCGCAGATCTCATTTTTTCGTCTCTAACAAATACGTGTGACGTATTGGCCAAGTGTTTCGAGACGTAAATCTTGGGCTGGCCATGACGAGCTGCCTGATTTAGGAAGTTGTTGGCATCATTTCTTATATTTTGTACCATTATTTCGGGGCTAACTTCTTTCGATTTTGTGAAGAAGTCCCCTGGGAGGCGTAGCTCTTCGCCGAACGCTAATTGCGCTGCAGAGTGACCTGTATCAGTTTGTAGGGCGGATCGAAGGCCTAAGAGGATGGTAGGGAGTACTTCTACCCATCTCTTTGTATCATGTGACATGATGGAGGCTTTGAGAGCTCTATGCCATCTCTCTATTTTGCCGTTGGCTTGAGGATGGTAAGCTGTGGTATGACTATGTTGAACACCGAGCTTATTTGCCAGCTCTTTAAAGAGCGAGCTCTCGAATTGGCGACCTTGGTCTGTAACTATGACTTCCGGTATGCCATACCTCGCAATCCAGGTATCGTATAACCTTGCAGCTACTGTTGGAGCTGGCATCTCGTGAAGAGGGATTGCTTCCGGCCATCGTGTTGCCCTGTCTATTATCGTTAACAGGTATCTGTGTCCTTGGGATGGTGGCAATGGGCCTACCAGATCGATATGAACCGTTTTAAACCGCTGTGTTTGCTTGAATGATTTGAGGGGCGAGCGAGTGTGTCTTCCTACTTTGGATTCTTGACAGTTCAGGCAACTGCGAGCCCATTTGTTGCAGTCAGACTTCATTCGTGGCCATACAAATCTTTCTGAAATTAGTTTAGCACTACATTTTGGCCCAGCATGTGACAGATTATGTACACTGTTGAAAGCCAACCTGCGATATTTTACCGGTAGAAATGGCCTATTCTTACCTGTACTGATGTCACATGTTAATAAAACATCAGTACCGGGAATTTTTCGCTGTCTCAATTTGAGGGTAGTATCATCGTTCGATAACAGCCCCTGCAATTCTGCATCCTTAAGCTGTGCTTTAGCTATTTCAGCATAAGGCAATTGGACAGGAACTGAGATAGCTTCGATTCTACTCAAGGCATCAGCTGGAGTGTTAAGTTCTCCACTTATATACTGAATGTCTGTAGTCAGTTGGCCAATATAGTCCAACTGTCGTGCTCTTCTCGGAGATGCCGGTTCTGCTTTTTGTGTGAAGGCATATGTTAGGGGTTTATGGTCAGTATACACAGAAAAACATCTACCCTCTAACTGGTGCCTGAAATGCTTCAACGCAGCAAAAATTCCGAGCAATTCCCTATCGTATGTGCTGTAATTCTTTTCTGTTTTTGAGAGCTTCCTCGAGAAGAAAGCTAGCGGTAATTTGATGTTGTTAGTGTCCAGTTGGTACAATGTTGCACCAATAGCAAAGTCTGATGCATCGGTACTTACGCATAACGGCAGACTTTCGTCTGGGTGAGCCAACAGAGTTGCATTTGCCAGTGTTTCTTTGATATTTTCAAAGGCCTGTTCGGCTTCTTCATTCCATTCGAGTGGAGTTTTATCTTTCTTTTTACTTGTCTTTATTAGTGCAAACAGCTTACTTTGTTCGGCTGCTGCATTCTTCATGCAACGTCTGTAGAAATTCACCATCCCCAAGAAACGCCTAAGTTCTGCGACATTTGAGGGCTTCGGGAAGTTCAATATTGGCTCTACTTTGGTCTTCAAGGGGGAAATGCCTTCGGTCGAGACTTTGTAGCCGAGGAAGTCAATTTCGGTCTGTGCATATAAGCTTTTGCCTACGTTGATAGTGAGTCCGGCTGCGTGTATACGCTGTACCACGGCTCTCACATTCTCCTCGTGCTGATGCTCACCGCCTTCTGAGCAAATGCAGATATCATCCAGGTATGCATATGCAAACGGCAATTCCCTAAACAGTCCGTTGATAAATCGTTGGAAAGTTTGTGCTGAGTTGCGTAGTCCAAACGGCATTCGAAGGTATTCGAATAATCCAAAGGGGGTTATAACCGCTGTCTTTGGAACGTCCTGGTCGGCCATAGGAATTTGGTGGAATGCCCAGTTGATGTCTATTTTTGTGAACATCGTTTTACCCTTCATATTCGCGTTGAAGTCCATTATATTGGGGACTGGGTAGCGATCAGGAACTGTTATGGCGTTTAAGGCCCTGTAGTCGCCGACAATTCGCCACTCTCCACTTGATTTCTTTGTCATGTGGATAGGAGAGCTCCATGAGCTTTTTGAGGGGCGACATACGCCCTCCTCAACGATGCGATTGAAGTACTCTCGTGCCGCTTTGAGTTTGTCGGGTAATAACCGTCGTGCTCTAGCATGGCAAGGCTGTCCTTTGGTTTCTATGTAGTGAACCGTGTCGTGTTTGTACGTAGGATGCCTGCGAATTGAGGGTTGTGTGACTCCAGGATAGTCTGACAGGATCCGTAAGAGTTGTCCGTCGACTTTAGTACAGCTGGATATGTTTGTGTCCAGTCTGTATGCTAGCGTTTTGCCTTCCACACTTTTATTTTCACTATTGATCAGTTTACCGTGTTTGAGGTCGATGATCAGGCCATAGTGTGCAAGAAAATCTGCACCCAGGATCGGGTTTGGAACATCTGCAACCGTGAAGGACCACGTCATATTTTTGCTGAGTCCGATGTCTACTTTGCTTGTCTCAAGTCTGTATGCTGGAAGGTTTTGACCATTCACAGTACGGAGATAGTATTTCGGAGGAAGTACTTTTTTGGTTCTATTTACTGGCAATATGCTCAGGTCTGCTCCCGAGTCTATTAAGTAACGTCTCCTGTTTGTCCTGTCCTTGATGAACAGGCGGCGTGAGTATTTTTCCGAGGGGTCTTCGGCCGCACAGATGGCCCCTCGTTCTAGTTTGATGCTTCCTTGTTAAAGGTTTTACCCCACCATCTGCACCTGTTGTTACATTTGGTGGCCTCAGCGCCAAACCTATTATGGAAAAAGCAACTCTTATCATCCCAATTTCGAGACTGGGTTTTGGGAGATGATGTTCTAGGGGGAGTTGAACTCTGACCCCTGCTTCCGGAACTAGATCTGCGGTCTCTTGACCGGGACTGACGTCCTCTGCTGCTATTATTATTGTTGTTGCCTCTACTTTTCGATCTTTGTCGCCAGCTACTATTGGGCTTCGTCGAGCTTTGGCTTTTGTTCCTCTTTACTTCCTCGGTCAACTGAGCTATTTGTGCTCGAAGTTGAGTGAGTTCCCCAGTCTCTGCAGATACTGCGCTGACCACCGGCTTTGACCTTGTGTATTCGAGCGCATTGTCTGCGGATTTCGCAAGGAAGTCCAGATCCGCGGATGTATTGATTACCGTGGAACCAACGGCGGCTAGGCACTGCACAACACTTTGTGGTAGTTGCTTACAGAACTGATTGCCTATGACAGAAGGGGCTACGATATTGTCCGCCTTCTGTCGTAACTTCGCCATGAAGATTGAGGGTTTGTCGTCCCCCATCTTCATACCACCCATCACATCGTCTATTATTTCATTTTTCGTTTTTCCAAATACTTTTTTAATTTTCTTGACGAACCAGGCATACTTGTCCTCTTCTGTCGAAGGGCATTCCATAACGTCCGGAATGTGGCGGATTATCTGTGGGGGCATGCCTCCACAGATATGTGTATACCGCTGGTTCAGAGTTATGTTCTCTGTTCTGAACCTGCCTTCTAATAGAGTCAACCATAATTCTACCTCATTCGGTAGAAATTCCGGGATGTCTATCCTTCGTCTATAGAGATTAGGGTTCTGTCCTGGTTGCATTTGTAAAAGTTGCAAGATTTGGGCCAGGACTTCGGGTGTCAGCTGCGGCTGACTACTGCCTCCCTGTGATGGTTGCGGGTTTTCAGTTGGTGGTGGAACCATTGCTGTGTCTTTTTGTTGACAAGCGTATTCCACAGTACTTCTGCCTTCCTTACTGGTCGAAAACACTGGCTCCTGTGTTTGTAGGACAGGTGTTTTCGGGTCGGAGCTTTGGCTTAAAGTCCGACCACTTCTCAACGTTTTAACTGCAAGATCTTCTTTATTTATTGCAGTTCCCAGTCGTGCTAATTCTGGGTGTTGAGGGCCTTCTTCTATATTTGCCAAATTCAAGGAGTGTCGAGTCGAAGTCGGGGGAGTTGGGGGATGAGTCCAACCTTCTTCCTCCAGGTCTACTGTCTTGTTTCTCTTTATTTATTTATTTTAAAGAGAGGGGTATAAATTCCCACTTCAGCAGACTCTTACTTCGACGACCAAAAGGTGTCTTAGTCTGGGTAAAAAAATATTTTTAATTTGCCGAGCAAGCGAGAATCTCGCCAGCGCTACTGCGCCAAGTTGAATTAGCGCCGAAGCGCCTAAGACTCCTCACGACGTGGCCGAAATCACGTCGGGGTCACCACTGTGGAATACCTTGTCGTGAGAGATATTCTCACCAGAAGGAAATTCTACAGAATTTAAGCGTGTTCAGCCACTACATACGAAAGTATGGGCAAGCCAAAACCAAACCGAACACTGGCGATTTTAGAGCCGGTTCTGAGAGTTTTTATACCGGTTTTGGCTGGTGCACACAAACACACGTACGTAATAAAATACGTACGTTGTTTAAGTACGGCCAGGTCGCATCATCCCCTACTATCGTAGGTGGCGGCTGGCCGGTTCGTGTACGAATCGTGACATTGGTTGATGGATGACGTCACGATTCGTACTCGTATATTATCTGCACGTATTCGCAGGTAATTACGATCGAACGTAATTTTGTGTGTTCGTTTAACGTCGCAAGGACGATAAGTTGCCTGCCCTATGGGGCGGCGACTGTCGTCGGGGGTCCGAGCCCCTACACCTCATACCGATGAGTCCCCACACTCTTTTTATAAGTTTTTATACTTATTTCTTCCATAACTGTTTAAATTTTCCAACATGATTTCATATAAAAGAAAAACACAATTCCCTCGATTTTCTTGTCGTTTTGAACAGAAAAAATTTTAGAATCGATACATTATTCTTATTCGTGAAAATCTACAACCTTTAAGCATCACATCCGCATGAAAACCATTGGAATTTTTTGAAATATTTGAAGAATCTTAATTTCAGTTAGAAAGAAATAGATAAAAAAAAAAAAAAAAAAAAAAAAACTACGTTCCTTTACCCATATTCCTTCGCCGACGTTATACAACGAGAGAATGCTGAATGGAATTCAATAACGTAAATGACTTACGTGGATGTGATATGTAGGTATACTTACGTGAGAGCATTCAAATTGATTTCAACCATTAGTAGCAGACGCTTTTATACCTTTATAGAGCAAGATACGAAAGAGGAATACCCGAATTCGATATATGTTTAAAACATAAGTGAGTTAGGTGCAGACTTCTGCTGGACATTCGTAAAGGTTAAACTGAGCACATGAAACCAGTAATTGAAACGATTCTTTGAAAATGTTTTCAAGAATTTCTCGAAGTTAGGAAATTAAAATAGGAATGGTGAGAATATAGATGGTTGAAATACATAAAACATCATGAAATATCAGGCTACATTTTGAAACATAACCATTACCGATGAATAATGTATGGGTAAGTAGAGATGCAGGTATATATGATACTTTTTCATCGAATCAAATTGAAAAATATTTTTTATAAGCTGAAGTATAGGTATAGGCCTTTTTTTTTTAATTCTACTTTAACGTAGAATCGATTTTGATATGATTTCCCCTAATGTTAATGATATACACTGAGCTTTCTAGCAGCTAATTTTCATCATAAAATAGAACCCCTAATCAACCCCACCTATACCTCGAAGAGAGCGCACATTTTTATTTTCAAATCATTCTGAGAAGCTTAGGCCTACATAAAAGTCTCATTAACAATTTTGTGTCAACACCTCAGAATGATAGCGGTCTCATTTTTTCTCTTCAATTACAATGGCGTAGTAACAATGGGGCTAAACTGGGCTCCGGCCTAACACGACCAAATTTTATAGTAACTGTGGCACCCACAATAGGCAGAGTTAACTCTCGTCACCATCACCGGCGCCATGGCCGTGTGTATATGGTAGCTGTATTTTGGTGATGGTGATGATAGAGGTAGGTATTCCCATCAGTCCACAGTTCTATTCCCCAGGCCAGCGGAATACTTATATTGGTGACCTTGACGTGATCTGAGGGATGGTGAGGCTAGGCGCTATCTCTCGGAAGAACACGTCAGCCCGCTAGTACACCTGCTCTCTACCTCATAATGTGATGGCGTTGAGCGCACTAGCGATGAAGCGGTGGGGCGTACAAGGTGCAATGCGGGGATGTGTTGGCTGGAGGCATCCGCCACTCCCTTACACACACCTACCCTTCCATTAGTAGCTCCTCCTCCATTGAGTCGTACTGCTCACTGCTGTACTGGGGGGAGTAGTGTGGCAACCACAATAGGCGGAGTTAACTCTCATCACCATCACCCGGTGCTGTGGCCTTGTGTATATGGTAGCTGTATTTTGGTGATTGTGATGATAGAGGTAGGTATTCCCATTGGTTGACGGTTCTATTCCCCAGGCTGGCGGAATATCTACAGTAACAAAAAAATTTTACTGACAAGAAATAGGAAAAAGTCCCTTATTCTTTGCATAATGTGATGTTTTATGAGTGGACGATAAAATTTCAATTAATAAGAATGTAAGGATTTGCCATTAACACAACTTAGATGTAGCCTGTTCTACTTGAGGGAGAATGCAGATGTCTCAACCATTTTTTGGTAACACACTATTCATTTTGAAAGAAAAAGAAACTAGTTCTCTAAGAAAGCTAATATATTTGTCAAAATTTAAACTCGAAAATAAAATCTATTCCACAACAATTCTAAACTCTCATACCTGACTGCAAGTGTAAGCTCTAATAAAAAATTTCTTCAAATGAGTGATATACTCGGGCTTCTCTTTTATGGGTGTTATATTATGACTTTGACATTTTCATTCGTTCATTGTGATTACAAGTAGTTGAGTTTTGCGTACTTTTCTTTTTATCAAAAAAATTATTTTAATTCTTCCATGTTAAGTCTCTAACCCACATTAATCTAAAGATGATACCAAATAAGTAAACACATTTCTGTTTATTTTTCTTTGTTTACACTGTCATATTTAGTTACGATATGATTCGAACTTATACATATAAATTCTTATAATTATAATAATACTCCCTATTTGTATTCTACCTCCCCTAGTGTAGATTCCTAATTTCTCTTGCATCTATAACTTTCAGACTTGACGGATGAAGGAAGGTAGTAACTGTTCTTTGATCCTTAAGAACGGCAAGTGAAGTCCTGGTTTATTCAAAATTTCCAGGTCGCTTCTTTTAGTGCCTAAATTGTTTACCTAATCAGAAGTATACCTGTAATACTTCTCCTTTATTGTGCTAACAAATATGCTGACTTTAGTGTTTGTCTGCATATTTGTTAGCTACCAATAAGTGGGTTATAATTTGGAGATAGTGAATATTTCACTAGAAATATTCGCCGTTATTTGTTTTGAAATATTTAGGTTGGCGAATATGTTCGTCTACCTAAGTATGATGGAACATTCCGTTTGAATTACCAATATTATGAAATTTTTCACTTCTCAGAACCAATGGTACAATACAGAACTGAAATTGTATGGCCGAGATGAGAACCAGCTTTTAATAGAGCTTGCTCAAAACTAAAATTTTAGGGGCAACTAATTTAAGCCATATGGATTATTCCAATAATAATTATAATATTCCTACTATCACCATTTCTTAAAAGAGGAAAAACCTCACAAATGTCAAATAATACAAAATAACAAAGTGTCTTAATCCAGTCAACCCTCTATAGAGAACAATCAGATGGAAAGTTTTTACAATAAAAGAATTCATTTTTTGTCAGTACGTACCTACCGTATAAAACAAGTCAAAATTTCTGATGATAACCAAAGAATTTTGTGCTAAAAGACAGGCTTCCTGCATTTTCACGTGTAATTTATTGAGATTTTGTACAGTTTTTATTCAAATTTTATACGAGTACGAACGTGAAATTTTAGGTTTAAAATTTTGTTTGCTTGTGACAGGTACTTAGTTTCTGTTTTGCTACTAAATGATCAATTCTAACAGAACAGTTTTGACAATGATCCATTTATGAACTTCACCATCTTTGGAACCCAGTTAATGAAACTATTAATGGCTTTTCAGAAGATAATCTAGGAGATATTAATACGAGTAAATAAGTTTAGGTTAAAAACGAATTTTTAAAAGATAAACTTTTATTTATTTTTTTTTAGCTTTAGCTTCATGCGAAATAAACATTATTTTGTTGCGGAAGGTTGGCTGCCATATTGGTATATTTTAAAATCGCCGTAGTGAGTAGCATAAAAGCTTATAAAAATTAAAATCTATAAATACTGCCAATTAGGTATTGTATAATTTAATCTACATTGCTTAATAAAACCACCGTATTTAAAAACTCCCTAAAAACTGGCTATTCTTTCAACCCACAACCACATCCAAAACAATGTGAAACTTAATATCGACTTAATTAAATAAAAAACATTAGGTATTTACATCATCGTCGTTTGTTTTGCTGAGTGAAAAATAAAATTTTTGTTTCATTGTCGTCAAAGAAAATAACCGAAATTTGTAGCTAAAATGAAACACCATCAAGAAAATTAAACTACCCATATGGCTTTTTTCACCTTGACTATGTTTTCGAGCAATTTAAGCCCACCTTCGAACTTATTTTCTCGAGCGAAGGACACTTTTAATTTTCGTCAAATTGACATAAGTTATGACTTTGCATTATCTTATTTAAGAGTTTTACAAGTTAATGGCAATTCTCACGCTTACTCATCAGCTTTTTTGGAATTCACAAAAATAATGACACGTGGTTTCTTACACAAAATACAAATTTCTTTGCAACATAAAGAGAACCTGGAATGGATGCGGTAAAAAATTTGGCCCCTTTTTTCGACCTTATTTTTTTCAAATAATGTTTTCTGACTAACACTGAAATAAGACTTCCAATTTTCTAAGCAGAAAGTATGTTAACGGGCCTAAACCTAAATGAATATAATGATGGTAGAAGGCACTCAGTGTACCTATTTGCATTATTTTGCAAAAGATCAAAACCAAAATAATATTACCTACTTCAATTTGCATCATTGCAGAATGTAATGAGTTGTTACGGCGATTTGGTTGATGAATATTTTAAGCGATTTAATAAAAAACTTGACCAAAATTACTTTACTTGTATATGTATTTGATTTCAAAGGAACAATTATAAACATAATTTAATTGTCTGTTGCAGACTCAGCTATTGAACCCCTTAACATCTCATTGTTAAAATAGAAGTGATCTTTATAGTTTTAGATTTAGAGATACAAAAAATTGATGTCGATGTCTAAATTGTGGCGTGGATTAATAACGAAAATATTACCACTGACTTGGTCAAAACAAAACAAATGAAAATGAGGTACCTGTAACGGCCAAAAGAGGTGGTAAAGTACCTAATTAAGACCACTTTCGGGAGTACACCATACACGAAGTATCACGTACTTAAAAGCAGTAATACTTCTAAAATAAATTCAGTTTATCATCCACACACTATCGTGGACCTTAACATTAATTAGAGACTCAATAATATTTCAAACACATGAGTGAGTTTACACATTTAATAAAATAATAATTTGTACATAACAGTACTGTGGGGACATTACTCGTATGAAGTTATAGGGGCTCGCACCCCTCGACAACAGTTGCCGCCCAAAGGCTGGCAATAATCGTCTCTATGACGTTGAACGAATTTACACTGGTGCGTTTGTATGTTCGTACCTGTACGTACGTACAGGTAAGATACATTGTACGGGCCAAGATCAATTACCTAATAACAATCTCGGTAATGTTACGACCCGGTACCAAACGCACTGCGTCGTTTCTTATCACCTCAACGGAGACAAGAAACGACGTAACGCATGACATAATTACGTACATATACGTATGCATGTGTGTCTGTGTGCATGTACCAAATCCTGTATATAAACTCTCAGAACCGGCTCAAAAATCCCCAGTGTTTGCCGAGGATTTGGCTCTCCCATACTTAATCGTATGAAGTGGCAGAACACGCAAATACTGTTGAAGACCTTCTAGTGTGAATATCTCTCACGACAAGGTATTTCACAAGTACATACATATACATTAATATTTATACATATACAATCACAATTCAACAAGCGAGACTATCTGTTCACCAGAGACTTCTACAAGAGAGGTTCCAGGTACTTAGAAGTAGCTGTCGAAGAACTGATTAAGAACTGAACAATTACACTATTGAATCGAGGGATTATATACTCGTTCAGGGTATGAGAACGTACGTGTCGAATAGGTAAAGTGAAGTAGGGTGTTGTTATTATAGGGTTGTGCTGACTCGTCGAGTACTCGAGGGACAGGTACAATTAGGTCATAAATATACAGAAGGTATATCTGTATACATAAAATTAAATACGGGTAATTTAGTGGTTGTTTACAAAGAGTTATAGGATGATAATTGTTGATAAATATCTATGTTTTTGGTATTTGAAAATGAGTGAACGAATATGTTCGTCATTTCTAAAAATAGACGAAAATATACGTTACAGTACCCTAATATGATAATGCATGAGAAATAGTTCTTTCTTGGAATCAGTTCGTATTTAAAGAATATTAGAATTGCATGGCTCTGAACATAATTGGAAAGAGGTGGAGGATGTCATATTCGATCGTCATATAAGTGAAATAGATAATTTGGAATGTTAGGTGATCTGGATGATGAAATATGGTGTGACATTGTACGAAGTGGGATTTATGACAGCTGTGTACTGTTCATGAAGATATATAAGGTGGATATGATAATAAAAGATGTAGTGATATATTGATGTAAATTATATCTATGAGGGGAAATAATTACATTGTTACATGTGTGTTTATTAAACATAGGTACCCCATGTTTAGTCCTCCCACTTTTTTTTTTCATTAGGTTTTTGATGAAATTTTTTCACATTTATCCTTTGGGTATTTTGATTAGGTACCTGCATACATAGTAAACTCAGATTAACACATTATGGATTTTACAAATTTGGAAAATGCACCAACATTTATTACCTTTGAATTAATATTCCTTGAAAATACAATCTACCCGTTGACATTTAAATACTCTTCCCTGCAGTCAGTCTTGCTGTATCTAGAAAATTTTATAAGCTCGGATCTATAGAAATTGTTGGTAAGACACACTTTCTCTTGCTCCACTCGTGACAGTGGTGTAGGTAAAACCACCCCCCATTAATGACTGAAACAATCAAAAAATTGTTATATATTATGAATGTTTAAGAAGACCAAAAAAGTCAAAAAAATTAAGTAGAACTCGTGCCATGTTGGACTCTGTCATTTGTTTTATTTATTTTTCTTTCCGATTACGATAGCATCATTCATTGTTCACTTCATATTTTGCAACTTGTTCATTTTCATTTTTTCCTCCTTTAAAATTTTAAATGTGCAAACATCTTAGAGCTCGGTCTATGGTAGGGGCTTAATGAGAATTACAATCGTCATATTTGTGTAACTCTTACTATTGTAACGCTCGTTCGTGTATATTACATGACGTGTTAGTGTATGGTGTGTTTACGCATCAATCCTTCATGAGTATAGGCCCAGCGGAATTCACGCTTTTTTTTTCTCATCTACATATAAATTAATAGGCTAGCAGAATTAGCAAATGGTGAGTAATTTTTGGAGACAAAATCAGAGATTACGCAAAAATGTTAGGTAACATACCAGAAATCCTATACTAAAAATCCCACTCCTACTACTTGTGCTAAATTTTCTACATGGAATTGAACCTCCTGCGAATTTGTTTTCTTCGTATATCTTGAAAAATATAGACCATGAAAAAAATCAAAATCAAACATTTTGTTGACGTCATTTTGAATAAATATGATTATTTCGTCTGTGTCAGTACCCCATTGACCCCACTCGTTTTGAATTTGGGTGCTTACGAAAGAAACGTTGTATCATGTTTACTCGATAGTAAACTTTATACTATCGTTTCGTAATTTTTTTCTTATTTTTATGGTTTTTTTGGGGTTTTTTTTTTTTTTTTTTTTTTTACATTGGAAGGAGAAGTATACCCCTGACAGACGGGGCTAGCTTTCGGCTAGACAATTTATTTGAAACAGTTGCCAATCGCTGCTGTTATTTTAACACACATATCGATAACATAGTCAAATATTTTCCCTTCTGGTATTAATTATTGGATTCAAGATTCTTTCTGTCTACCTTTTTTGTTTTGTTTCTTTCTACAGAGTATTTTGTTATTTTATAATATAGTATTCTCTTCTCGTATGTAGCTCTATATAATCTATCAAAGGCATCGATTCTCTACGAAAAAAAAAATTTCATTTCACTTTTTATTCATTCGTTCATCGAAGAATATTCTTACAATATCGTGTGTCGCATTAAATTTCACTCCGTATTTTCTACCGACAAATAAAATTGTCGAGTATCTGAGCGAAACAAATTTACGTGTATTCCAAATTTTTGCTTCACAACGAAGACGTAGCTACGAGCGATTGTAATAATTCGTATTCGCTGCCAACTTTGATTCCGCAATATAAATTTCACAAGCCGTACACGAATCATTACTGTCAGGCGTATTCTCGTTTATCGTCTCCTTCGAAATGATATCGAAAAAGAAATATCGCCCTTGGCGAATAATTATATGTAAATAAAATTCGAAAGTACTCGCCGAACTTCCAAGTAAGTAATACGAAACACCACCATTGTATTTCATGAACGCTGCTGTGAGCTGCTGTGATCGAAACGGAATTGACTTTTTTTTTTCCCCTCATTTCTTTCAAGCTCTTTCTCTTTTCTAATTAAGTAAATATAGGTGCCATATCGTAAAAATCAATTATTATTTTCTGTCGACGAAATGTTATATTTTAAATCGATGTAATACGAGTAGACCTATTTCTCTTTTTCAATTCGTAATGAAAATGTATCCAAAACAGTAGTTTGCAAAATATGAAGTCATAAATATAAAAATTTAAATTACTTGTTACGATAATATTCGTATCGTAACGTATTTTTATGGACTACTGTGACGGTTATATATCGTAACAGAACAATCAAATACACAAATTAGTTAAAAAGGTGTATTAGACATAAACTTTATGGAAGAGTAACAGTTATAAACATCAAGAATTAAAAGAATAATTAAGTTTGTAACAAGGTAATCAAAAGTATAAAGAGACTTAAGTAGAATGAATTAGAATGTTTTAGAATGTATTAGAATGAATGAAATAGTACAAAACATAAGATTATATAGTAAGTAAAAAGAGGAAGGTTCAGGCAAATTTACAGAGTGTTGGAGAAGGGTTTTGATCTTATTGGTTAATAGAAATATATGTACATCAAGTATGACCAATGGTCTCGTAAGAATATGACATAAAGTGGGTGTTCACAAATGAATTAGTAGAAATTAGTAAATATGCAAGATTGCAGAAATAGTATAAACAAAAGATGAGTTCATTGTTTATGAGTAAACACAGTAACTGTTTATGTAGGAAATGATGTCATCAGACAAGTCTTGACTTGAAGAAATGACGTGAGAGTTAATGAATGGGAAATAATAGAAAAATAGGGAGAAAGTAATGATGATGATGATAATTAATAATACGAAAATATTTCATATTATGAACGATACGAAAATATCGTTACAACTACATTTTAGTTATTATTTCCCACATACTATTTTACTTACCTTTCATGTATATTCAACTTATTCCCATACCTATTTTTGTATATACTCATCATTTTAACAATCAGCCAAAGTGACATTCTCATCAATATCACTTCCCTAGAAATCATACATCCTGTCATAATTATTGTCATACATTATACTTGTACATATTTGTGAATAATCAGCACTTCCTGTCAAAATATATCCCTGTCATCAACTACTTCCATATACATTAACATGAATTTGGTTAATTATACATTTATCATATTTTATATTCTCACACCATTTCTCTCCTTTCTCTTCAACACATAATCACCTATAACCCTGTCCCTTGATAAACTCATGTTTGAAATGTGCTTTTACCATTCTTGTGAACTTTTATACTATAACATATTTTATGCTATACAGTTTGTACATATATCTTGTGCTGTATATTTTATTTATATTAAAACTCACACTGTTTTATTGTATTGAATATTTTATTTGTATGATATACCTCAATTTATCGTTACATTACAAAAGCCTATTTTTGGATTAGATGTTAGATGCTCAACTTTTGCATGTAAAAGTGGTGAGCAGTGACGTCCAACAAATCTTTAAAAAATGAGTGTCATGGGACACGTGGTGGAAGTGAAACTTTTTACGAGGTATTCCTAAAATACCCCTGAATTCGTGTGATTTTTCATTAAAAATCAATTATGCTTCCCAAACCCTTTTTTTTTTTTCATTTTTCTTAATATTAAAAAACAAAATATATAGGTAAGTAAGTAAAATTTGAAACGGAGCCTCAAAACATATACTTGATGACGTACCATACAATAAAATATAAGAAGTCAAAATCAAGCCTCTTTTTGAAAACACTGGTAGTGGAAGAATGGGTTGCAAGAATAAAAATGAATGTCAATCTCGAAATCAGCACCCCAAACAACATACCCGCTGATGTATCCCACAACAAAATATGAGAAGTCAAAATTTGGCCACCTTTTGAAGCCCTTGGAAGCCAATGAATGTGTTGAATGAAACAATGAACGTCAAATTAGAAATCAGTGGTACAAAAAACATACCAGCTGACATAATTATACAACGAGATATGAGAACTCTGAGGGTTGAAGAATTGATTGAATGAAAAAATGAACGTCAAATTCGAAATCAGCTCCCCAAAAAACATACTCACTGATATATCATGCAACAAAATATGAGAAATCAAAATTTGGACCCCTTCTCAAGCACTCAGAGGCTAAAGAATCGATTGAATTGAAAAATAAACTTCAATCTCAAAATCAGTTCCCCAAAAAATTTTATGTATCACAACAAAATATGAAAAATCAAAATTTGACCCCTTTTGAAGCCCTTGAAGGTTGAGGAATAGGTTGAATGAGAAAACAAACGTAAAATTCGAAATCACCACCCCAAAAATAGATGATGTATCGCATAACAAAATATGAGAACACTGATTTGGTACATTTTTTTCATAATTTTACCAAATTGTGCGAAACAAATTCGTAATTTCATAGAAAAATTTCCAAATTTTACAAACAAAAAAATTAATGGGAGCGGAAATGAGCGGACCTGGTCCTTTTCAAAAGAGCTGGAGTGAGCGAGCTCCAAAAAAATGAGGAGCATGTTTCCGTCAAATATTTTTAACCAGGATTGGCTGGCGTCTGATTTTTTTAAAAGGTAACAATTTTTAGTGTCGAATTCATCGTGTCAAGGTCATAGAGTTTACTACCGATAGTACGGAAGTTTCACATCAAATATCTATACCTATCGATAAACAAGATTAGTAGGTAAGCCTAACCAAAGACAACCAGCACCAAATAAAACAGAGAGAAAATTTGCTGAGTATAGGTATCTACGTTTTATCACCAAATCTTACATAAATCACAGGACATCATCTCAATCATCCCCACCAAATTACCCTAAACTGATAGCTAGATTAATGTTTTCAAGTTCTTTTTTTTTCTTTTTTTAATTTAATTTACGGTACGAAACCTTCATCCATTTTAATCGATAGATACTTTTAAATGATGATAATAGTCAAACTGAATGCTTTTTATTTATAATAAGTAACCTGTTCATTCTCTTTTCGTTGTTTTTATGGATACATAAACACAATTTTCCGACATTATATGATAAAATTTGTGCCATAGAACCTAATTAGAATTGTAATAAAACGATTCAATTAATCTTTTTGTGAAACAGACTGGGAGGATACCTTCTTGATAGATTTTGTGTTTTTAATCACATTTTTATTATTTGAGTGGCAAAGGAAATCCTGGACAATTTAACAGTAGCATATAATATTTAGGTATGGTTAAAATCTGGAACTTGGTGCAATTAAGTTACTGTAGGTATTTAGTTCTATTACGACAAAAACTACTTTCAGATACATATAGATAACAGAAGCAGGTACTTAGTTGAAATATGCAAATATCATTCAATTTATTTCGTTAGGATAAAGCACAAAGTTGCAATATGAAAGAAATTTATGGAAAGTAGAATAATAATTTTATAGCGGGTAGGTACTTTATTACATACCTAAACACTCAGTCAAAAAAGTTCTTGATTTTTTTCACAAAATTACAAATTTTAAAACTTCTTTTCAAATGTTCTGGTAGTAATATTCAATATTGAGGAGATAAACTTACGATCAGAATAATTGTTTTACGGGTGACACTTGTTTAATTTTTAATTTTTTCTTACAGGGTAATTCTGAAGAGTCAATAGATTTATTGAATTCAGTCGATGAAGTTGTTCAGCCCCTGGTTAATGAACTTGACAGTGACGATGAAATTCAGAAAATAAAGGAAGAAAATGACAAAGTGGACGATGAAGCCGTAAGTATAGGTTCTGTTTTACTTCCACAATTCGACCAGTTTAATACCATAGCTTATATTGATCTTTAAATACGTTTTAAAAAATCAGTAGGCCTGTACTCTAGTAGCCTAATGTATTGAAACTGCAATATAGTAAAATAGATACAAAATAATGCGAAGAGAAGTGTTGTTCTAAAACAAAAAATTTATGCGGGTTATAAAATTTCTTCCATAAGTAGATAGGTATCTATTATATGTATATTATGTTAGAATAAAATTTACATAAAGGTCAAATCTAAACCATAAGGCGAAAAGTAAAATGAAAATTAGGATAAATCTGAGGGAAAATAAATGGTATCAACCTGTAATACACCAAAAATCAAAATAAAGGGAAAAAATGTAATTTTAAAAAAAAATGGAATGTACGATCGTTTTAGATCATATCCACTTGTTTCATATGCTCGCATAAATTTCTTGAAAATTCAGTTTTAATCATTCCAGGACCTTAACTTCATAAAAATAAATAAATTATTCCAATCATTCAGTTCACAAAACAAATTCGAATTGTTACAGACTTAGGTAAGAAACAAAGGCGCAAATGGGGTTTCACATTTAGTGGGGTCAAATTTATTTTTATGCTCGTCACTTTTGAGACTTGTTTAATTTTACATCTCTGGAACCCTCTGTCTCGTATTTATTTCAAAATTCCCCAAATTACATAAGTGATGAGCGAAAAAATAAATTATGAAAAATATTTGGACTAGAAAAATTCATTTTGGAGGCCAGGTCCCTTGCACCCTCACTATTTACACCTACGGTAGGAGAATAACTTTTTGATTACTTACTAATTTTATTATACAAGAAAAAATCAAATCCAATAAAGAAAAAAGAATATTATTTTCCACTGTATCAGGGAAAGAACAGAAAATGTTTCAACTGGAACAGACTCATCCTATAAGATGGGATGATATTGATCACATTTTTCCAATTAAAACATTAACTTATTCTTGAAAAGACAAGAGTGAATTTTTAATGGTTCATCCTTCTAATATACGGTGGGTATACACACCCATTTTCTAGTCGATCAACCTGTTAGCAAAAAAATTAACTCGTCCTTCCTTGAAGTAATCTATGAATTTTCTCTCACTTCATTCAGTGATGCATTCAAGAAATTTAAAATTATGACTCGAAAATTAAAAAGTATTGTGACCCACATTTTCAAATCATACTATAATCGGTGCCAGTAAGAGGCAGTTAAATATTTTAATAAAGGATGAAAATGAGAATGTGATAATTTTGTTGAGAATGTGAAGGAAGTCTTTGAAACATTTCCGAAAATTCTGAAAATTTTGTACCAGAGTATCATAAAATTTTCAGTAACAAAAAATAAATAAATTCAAATCGGTACCTACATACATGAAAGAGAATTTTGAAAAAGTAAAAATTCATAATCTAATCACATTATAGCGATAGCCAATTAATGTTATATTTTAAGCAAAATACTTTTCTCTAGGTCAAATTTTTCTGATGATACAGATTTTTTTTTTTTTTTCACTTCTCTCACTTCACTAACTCGTATGACGTACACTTCGACTGACTGCAACATGCTTATTTACTTAAGCTGTCGTATAAAGCAATGTAGGCACCTATATTAGTATTTGAATAGACCATAGAAATTTCCAGCTTGAAGAACCATTCATCTCGTGAAACGTAACGAGAACCAAATGTGAAAGAAAAAAAAAAAAAAACGACCACATACAGCAGCATCCCTTCTTCTTTTCTGCGTGCTTCTGAAACGAAATATTTTTTGTGCTAGCGAAATATAGATCGTAAAGAGAGAGAGAAAAAAAAAAAAAACGCTCTTAGTCGTTCGTTCGAAATAAATCTTCTTCAGAAATTTCCGCATTTGCTGCACCACGATTTCAGCAACTTTTTCTATCTTTCTCACCAATTCTAAAACAACGCAAACAGCCAAATAGAAACTGGTAGGGAGGACAAAATTGGAAAAAATAAAAAAATAATTTTCGAAATTTTCTTTGTTCAAATTTTTCTCTCGTACTTAGATTCGTCGCGTAGCGAAAATGAGGACACAATGAGAAATGATGCTGGAAACTTTTACCCGTTGAAGTCTTTGAAAAGTTACAACATGCGGGTTGTTCTGAATTTTCGCAGGCGAATTTCGCAAACATGGGTAACTGAGGCACGAAATAATCATGAAAATAAAAGGCAATTGAAACTTATAATTTCGCATCACACTAGGGTACCTACTTAAATAATATTACCATTGAGACCAGAACTCTTCGTTTTTTCCATTCTGAAATAGCATTTCGTCATTCACTCCCACTGGTTTCCAGTTGAAAAATGGAGTTGAATAAAAGGCATTACCATCGCAAGTGGGTCTTCTGGTGCAGGTTAGTGAGTTCTATCTATGTTGTGAGCATTCAACATACATTGTCGATACTAGAAGTAAGACACAGCTGTTCAACAAAATTCCTTAATTAATAGGGTAGACGCACCAATTTGCAACAGTTTAAGGGAAATGTTGAGTTTGAAGTGGTATAATTCAGTGTAGAATGAAGATACCTATTCGTTATGTGAATGCTTCATTACATGAATTATGATCTCCAGATTAATATTTCCTTTTTACATTTTTATATTATATTGCTTTGAATATTATTTTTTCATTACTTTTATATGAAAATACCATTTTCCCCAGTTTGCAACATTTCTGCTCTAGTTGGCAACATTTGTGCTCCAGTTTGAAACACACAAATAATGTAAGGACAAAATAGGAGAAAAAACGTGTATTTTATTGAATAAACTGATAATATCGATAAAAAATTTCAATATTTCCATTCTATAAGATTTGGGGGACTTGAAAAAGTTTTTATTGTGTGAAAATAAAGCTAATAAACATACTTAAATTGGTAATAGAACATGAGTATTGCACAATTGGGGCATAAATGTTGCAAAGTGAGGAAAATTGTATTCTCGTGTAAAAGTCATAAAACAAGAATTCTTTAAGAAATTTAATATTTGAAAAAGAAATATGAATTCAGAGATGGTAATTCATGTTATCACATCCAAATGATTAAAATAATTTGAATTTTCTCATTTAAACTGAAGCGAACAGTTCTTGTTGCAAACTGGCATTGTTGACATTCAATGAACCAATTTGCAACTCAGGTGTATAATACTAATAATTTCAGCTAAATTAACCTAAAACACTGATTTTCATCAATATTGAAGGGTACTTATCATCTTGGAACACAAAAATATTTATACTATATCAGTTATTCCCATTTAACTGGGCCTTATTCATCACCCATTGTGCAGATTTCTTTTAAGAAAAAGCACTTTTTGCATTTTTCACACCACTTAGAATTTCCATTGATTTATGGTCTCATCTATGTCGCAGATGACGAATTGAAAATAGATTGAAATCAAAAAGTATGCTTTAATATTTGTAATAAAAGTACTTCCAACTGATAAATCTACTTATTCTTCTTATTTCTAATCCTTAAACTTCAAACTGTTGCAAACTGATTCATCTAACCTAAATTTCCCTTGTAGCGATAGAATTATTTTCATTCCGTAGGTACTGTAAGTTTTTGGTGGCCTGCAATGATAATATCAGTATCAGCATTGATGTATACGAATGGGTACTTAAAAACCATATCAATTGATACATAAAAATTATGATGAAAATTGTGAAGACAGCTAGAAAGAGAAACTGAAAGATGAAAAATTGAAAAACAATTCAATCTTCAATGGTTTATTTCTTATAGGTTTCTCAGTTTTTCCTGTCTTTGTTTACTTTACTCACTGTCTCTAAATTTAATTCAATAAATTTTTATTTTTCTATTTCTAAATTTAGTTATGTAAATACCAGTGGTGCCAAAAATACCAATACATATCAAAATTTTCCCCACAAGTATAAATACCTTTTATTCACATTTTTCTCACGTTTTACCACAAAAACTTTGAGGTTACAATAAGATTGAAATATTCCAACACAACTCTCCCAGTGTTCGTAAGTTTTATTTCTACGGAACTTAAAGAGTTTATCATTTAACAATGGATGTACAAGTATAGTCGAATTCTCATTGTATTAACCATTTATTAGTAGAAAATTAAATATGGGAAAAATATCAATACAAAAAATATCGACATTTTGCACCACTAGATTTTTTATCTAGTTTATGCCCATTATGTCCTTTAAGCAAGGCGTAAAGGCATCAATGTATTCTCCCTAAGAGGAGGAATAGGCATCAGCTTTATGTTGATTAAGCTCTTTCTGCCAAGTTTTAGGTGTTGCAAACAGTGTAAATGTCGGAGTGTTGTTTTCCGATGTAATGCAAATGTTTTTTCTGGTGTTGTATATGTTTTTCTCAACTCAACTAAAAGGGACGAAGACGACATAAAAGTGGTTTTGGTATCACATTTACGAATAGCGCCGTCGACGCCGGGTGTTGTTATTTCTACCAGCTTGGATGAGGAGTTGCTCATATCTGTACTGAATATGAACGAGATTGCTCGTACTCCCTGGAAGTTCCTTTATTTTTCGATGTTATTATTATAGTGAGGAAAAATATACGAAAATTTAGCAAAGCTGAAACTACAAAATAAAAATTCGGCTTTTCATTTCTTTTTTAATATTAATATTAATACTTTATAATATTCACAATGTTTTTGTACAAACAATTCATTCTTGACTTGAAGAAAAATGGTATCAGTTTTGATGAAGATAATAAAAATATTGAATGTGTTATTGAAAGTGTAGAAAGTTTTGAAAAATTTTCACAAAAGTTGAAAGAAGCCGGCATTTTATTTTCAATCCATTCATCTAATACTAAAAGTATGTCAATGAATTCTGAAAAGGTATCTCCTTACCTACTCAATTAACTTCAGACCTGTCACACACATCATCTAAGCTACGAGTTGGACAGGTACTTGGGCTATTTTAAATATAACGAAGTTTTTTTGGACACCACAAGCTAATATTGTTTTCATATAATATTCAATTTAAATTTGACATTACATCAATAATCTACAAAATAAATTAGGGTACTTAATTTTTTGGTAAATGTAAATTGAGAAATGAAAAATTCCCACTCTCCAGTCTCCATTAACTCTAATGATAAAAAAATCTGATAACTGAGACTTGTATTTCTATACCACTTTGCATGATTCACTGAATCATTTGAAAACGAACGCCTCACCCAAGCTGGTAGAAATAACAATACCCCAACTAAACGATGTTTTTTTTGGCTTTCAAAATATGTCGCAAATATTTGATTATGTTGATTAAGTTTTCTGAACTTATTGAAATGACTTGAATGGCATAAAATATTAGTGGAATAGGTACCCTGCATAGCCTAGCCAGGAATCTATTTCACCACTTTAAACCAACCAAGATTTATTTAAAAATACCAAAAATAGGCTATGCATTCGAAAAATGCCATTTAAGAGAAATAGGAGCCAACAAATACCAGGAGTATTCACTGAGATCTAACCCACTGCTATGAAACGAAATTAAACCACGATAAAATACAACAATATTGAAGAAATTCAAATACAGATATGAAAAAATAAAAATTAAAGATAACAAGAAAAATATGTGTTGCCTATTAAAAGGACAGATACTGTTTAATTGAGCAGCAGAAAAAGTTCATATCTTGGTGTTGCAATGTTGCTGCTTGATGAAGAAGTTTAAGGGGGGAACGGGAAGACTGGTTTTAAAAAAAAGAGAGATGGCACCTAGGTACATTACCATTTCCTCTTTCCACTTTTTTTGCTGTTGTTATCTACCTTTTCCTTTACCCTTTACGCATAAAACATTGGTAAAAATTGGATAGCGAACACTATTCTACAAATTGACTACAGAAGTATTTTCAATGCTAAAAAAATTTTCACATAAGCTAAACAAAATTTCTACCTACGCCCATACAATGAGCTTATCGACTTTAATGTTGTAAAATTTGATTACTTCGCCGTATTTTATTTCATCAATTCCAATTTTCAAGGAAAGGTTTAAGTATCTGTACTGCAGAAAATTTTCAGCACATTTGGCAAATTGTGCAAATATTTACAAAATCGTAGACAGTAAGATAATGAGTGTACGTGTTTGGTACAGTTTATCATAAACATTGTGCTTCTAGTTTGTTTTTCGTCTATATAGGTACGTAGTGAACCGGAAGTTTTGATTAAACTACTAATTTCGCATTCCAGATACGAAGTAATTACGATGGTAATTTTGTTCACGGACACAAAAAGCTTGGTTTTCGATTAATTTCTTGTATCATTTGTTTAAGAACGCGGCTATAATGTCCAGAAAGGTAGAAAAATTCAACTATTCCTTTTCTCAATTCACCTTCTTTCCCCCACCACCAACAATTTCGAAGTGAAAATCGAATAACAACGTACGTCATCACCGTATCAACGAGTCGAACCATTGCAATAGAATTGTTATGGACCAGATAAAGGTAAATAAGGGTGGAGAGTTGGGAAAGGAGTAGGCCAGCCGGTAAAAAATAATAAAATTTTAAAAATATTTTCAAAAGAAAAAATGTGATCTTGACTAGGCTAGACAGAAAATATTTAATTTTTTTGTATGGTTTTGCCCTCTTTTCTTCTGTCAAATATTGCCGATCTTTTTACCCACATTGCATAAAAATGGCGAATTAAAATTAACCTCACAAAAAGGTTAGGGAAAATGATGAAAATTATCCGTTTCATGAGAAAATAAAAAGATTAGTACCATTTTCCAAATTTGACCAGTTTTGAAGTGAAACTTCTTATGGATGGGTAGTAAAATTGTTTCGTTTGCGACACGAATCCGTAAGGCGAAGGAAAAGAGCTCAATGCTGACACAAATGATTCTCTTATATCATTGACGAGTTATTTCAACAGCCATAGTAGGTACTTTCTTTTGTTTTTGCTGATGTTGCATAACTATAATCTACAGCGTTAGCAAAAAGAAAACCGTTATTATTTTTTATTCAAAATTCTTTCATTTCTGTTTTTTCTTTTTTTCTTACTTCACCATACCTTTACGCACACTGTTTCTCTGGCTAAAATAAATACTCGTATAGAAGTTTCATTTCCATCCTATGTCCCGGCACACACTTATTTTTTTAATGTAAGTATATATGTAGGTATTATATGTATGTACATTTATGTATACCCCAAATTTTGTGTTCACGGTTTTGAGAAAACTACAAAATAGTAAGGGCTGAAATTTTCACAAGAGATAGTCTTCTTAGGTTTGAAAGAAATTTGATGACTATTGGTTCAGTAGTTTCCGCGAAGACTGGAAAATAAAAAATTCCTCGAAAAGTCCTTTTTCCAAGGTTGTGAAAAAACTAAGAAAAGGATCAAGGTGAAATTCTCATGATATATTGTCTTCAGGTAGTTGCAAGTCTGATAAAATTTTGGCGCCTATTAGTTCAATAGTTTTCGAGAAAACTGGAGAAGAAAAGTTTGTGGAAAAAATTGTGTATTCATGGCTTTGAGATCCTAATATGGGGCCAGGTTCAATAGAAGTCTGGTGTCCACTGGCTCAGTAGTTTTCGAGGATACTGAGAAACTCAAAATTCCTGGAAAATTTGTCTTTAGCCAGAAAACATTTAATGAGCGATATTTTTGTTAACGATATCGATAACCATCGATAGTTTTTCATAATTTTTTTACCTGAAACTCATAATGAATTACAGATAGATCGATATGCTTGTCATATACCGATAACTTATCGATAGTTTTTCTTAAAAACTTGAAGTTTAGTTACCAAAATTTTCCATTCAGTAACGAATGATGACTCGTGTGAATTAAATTTACTAACATTCTAAATATTCTTAATGGCCTTTATTTATTCATTTTAAATAGAATTTAGTCAAGGATATCAAAATAGCAAACGGGGTTTTCCAGCGGGGCTGGGCTAAAGTTTTTTTTTTATTATTCACATTGACAGAAAAGAATCATCAATATTAGGTACCAGAATTCATGTAATTTATTTTTTGTGAATTTTATCTCAAAAATTGAATAAGCATTGAAAACGTCGACTATCAAAATACTTTCTGATTGTTTTCTTACAAACAACATTATCTGATACCTAGATCTTTTGTTAAGATTTTCGAAGAGAAATAGCTTAAAATTAGAAAATTACCCAAATTCGATAGTACTTTTTCTTTCATTGCGGTTACAGCACCTTTTTCAGTTTTTTTATTAAGTTTTCTTTAGAAAATCTGTTTGATTTTTATTCAGTTCAGATATATTATTCATCGTTGATTCTAATAAAAAGTAAAAAATAAAAAATATTCCAACCTTTGAAATTTAGTAAATTAAAAGATTAATTCTACTCTTACACTGAATCCATGGATTTTTTTCTCTTGTACGTCACTCTATTTTCGTTTTTTTTTTTTCATTTTAGACATAGGTAATCATCGTTGGCGCAGACAAAAAAAAATCCAACCTTCGAAATTCAGTCCAGTAGACAAATTTTTTTCAAATCTTCTTGAAAGAAAAATTATCGACGACGCTATTGTACTTAGTTATTTACGAGAAAACAAAAAAGAAATAAAAAAAAGTTTTTCTCAAAAGAGAACCATTTTTATCATAACAATAATAAAAATGCGATAAAAAGAGAATATTACCCTTTCATAATTTCTCCAGTAAGATCTAAAGACTGGAATTGTTGTAGTCGGCACTAAGTAAACAGTTTTGTCGTAAAATTAGATGGAATAATTAATCTACTGACATGATAAAGGAATAGATAGCCGACTTCCATAATTCCAGTCGCAAGATATTGCTGGAGAAATTCCAAAATGGTTATTGTTTTCTGTACAACGCCTTATTATTATTATTGTTTTTTTGAAGTTTTTTCTTTTTATCCACCAAAAAAAATAAACAAGGATAACTGGCAACAAAATATTTTAACATTAAAAGTTCTTAATAATATTTGTAAAAGAAAGCTACTTTATTTTTCATTATTAACATTCAGATGACGTGAGATGCTATCTTTTCACTATTGATTTGTGTACAGTTTTATCACTACAAATTCAGCGTGTAACCAAAAAAGGCGATACATTCCAATTTTAAATAATTAACTCTTCAAACGATTAAGGATAGTGTAGTGAGTCAAACAGAAAAAGTCAAAAGCAGATGCATGAAATTTTATTTTTGCAAAACTTTGGGTGCTTATATGATCTTTATGACTACAGATTGTTTGACGCAATTGTAAAATGACAACATGCAATATCTAAGCAATAATTAAGGCTACCTATACTTACATGAAATTTATAATGGTTATGCATGAAGGCGTTTAAAGTCTATCTAAATATTCAGAATCTATGTACAACATTTTTTAATCGGAGTAATTGTAAAAACTGTTTTCAAAACAACAAAGTAATATTTTTTCGAATTGATATTTTTGATCTTGAGCTGGCCAGTTGGATGAATGTAAATCGAACTGTTCACCAATAGAAAGCTCTTTTATTGCTGAATCAATTAATACTAATGATTACCAAAAATAAGTCGGAATCTAAAACCAGAGCATATTTTAACTTCGCAGATATAAACAGCTTATTTTGTGCAGATGGAGTTTTTCTTTCGAGTGGCAACAAATTTGAACAATTCTCTTAAAAATTTGAGAAACAAGGGTTAAAAAGTTTTTCATGGGTCAAATAACACTATGTACTCTTACTTACTCAATTTTGTAAGCACGATAAAGGCCCCAATTTTAATTAAATATTACTGAAATTTGGCATTTGGATAACTTAATTTAGACATAATCTCTCATGTGATTGCTTTTGGTGCAAATCGGTTGGAAAGGTAGTTTATTTTCCTATTATTTTTATAGCATGTGTCATTTTACGACATAGGGTATGTTATTTTACAAAACAATTTATTTAAATGTTGCATATCTCAGCTTCTAATTGACCACCTGAAGCCCATAACATCTTATTTTATGCAGAATGAGTTTCTCTTTACAATAGTATCAAATTTGAACAATTATCGTAAAAATTGGTGACAATAGAGCCAAACAACTTTTCATGTATCAAATTACACCATGACCTACTACACATTTATGAATAAAACGTTAGAAATTCATTAGAAAACCTTTGTATGATTTTATTCGAATGTTTTTTTTTCACCGTTAATGCTTTTTAATTCCTCTGAAGAACATGATTATATTACACTGGTTAACAATGGACCAATATCAAAAAATTTCATACGTACCTACACGAACAAATTTGTGCAAAAATATAGTTAATTAAAGAGTTTTTTCTTTCACCAGCGAAAACTTGGGAGAACTTTTTATATTTTACTTTCGCTAGATTTTCTTCTACCAAAAAATTCGTGTAACACAATCATTCATTAGCATCATTATTTCGCTACGATGAAAACGTAATTCATCGGCATTCTAAATGACGTTTTTCGTTTTTAAATTAAATAAATATGACTTCCAGTGAGAGTTTCCCTCAATAATTTAGCCCACTATTGCACTGACCTAATTTTTTCCATAAGCTGGGTATTTGGTAGAGATATTTCATCTTTATGGTTTCTACTAGGGGGCTTCGCTCCTTGGCCATTTCGCGGCCCAACCTCTTCTGGTGTTTGATTTCTTTCACCTCAAAACTCAGTGAATCAAAAGTAAACTATGAACTCGAAAAAGGCTTATTTATTTAACAGAAAAAATATGAGAAACTAAATTATAATGTGAACTTAATTATAATTTAAAATTAAAATTAAAACAACTAAATTATACCTATTTGTCTAATTTTCCAGATTTTATTCACCGAAGTACTTCTTTATATAATGTAAAAAGAAGTAAAAAAACATTTCATTCCATTTCTCCCCTTTAAAAGATGAATCTTCAAAAACTCAGAAATTGATTTTTGAGGAATGAATACGACAATATTTTAGTGCAAAAATTCCTTCGATATCTCATCCCATTAAAGAGATATTGACAAAAATGTGAGAAAAAGTCAAAACACATTTCACCTCATTTCACCCCCTCAAGGGATGAATTTCAAAAAATCCATAAATTTATTTTCAAGGAATGAATACAACAATATTTCAGTGCAAAAATTTCTTCGATATCTCAACCCATTAAAGAGATATTAGAAAAAAATGTAAAAACACATTTCACGCCTTTTTAACATCATGGGGTGGAATTTAAAAAAATCCTCCCTTAGTTAACACCTACAATACAATAGTGATGATAGTGATGATAGTGATATACCTCTAAAACTTCAAGTCATTCGGTGCAGTTGTTTTGGCAGGGCGGTGATGAGTCAGTCAGTCAGTCAGTCAGTCAGTCAGTCAGTCAGTCAGTCAGTTAGTCAGACCTCTATTTTATTAATATAGATACTAAAAGGTATTTTTGCTATTGAACAAAATCAATAGATTCTGGAATTACAAAATTTGCAAAATTAAACCATAATGACATTATTTTGTCAATACGAAAACTGGCACAGCTCACAGGGTAAGATACATTGTTCTGAGCTTCATTAACCATTCGTGATAAATAATTATCATACGCCCCTGAAAATGGGCCTAGGCAACCCGCACCCACCTCACTCCTATATTGATAGGGAAGATATTGTTAAAATTTTAATCATGTACCTATGGGTTAATTGCATAAAAACAGCAAAAATAATCGATCTCTCGGTTGAAAATTATTCCAAAGCAACCAGACTGGAGTTATCGTCGAGAAATAAATATATGTAATTAATTTTATTCGCCATACCATAATCCTATTTCATTTGTGATTTTACAGGGTGAAACACACCGATCCAAGGATACCGAAAACCGCTATGTTCCTTCGAACGAGGATGATGCGCCAAAACAAATTGAGAAGAAATATCTCAAAAAATTGGAATATAGATGCGAATGTAAGTACGTGTATAGAAATAAAATAAAAATAAAAACTATTCACGTTAGTAATACCATCAACATTGATATTCTGGTATGTATTTTCTTGCTATAATAAGAAATTTTTCAATTCGCTTTACAACATAATATCGATTTTTCCAGCTATGGCATCGAAAACTTTAGAAAGTTGTCGAAAAGTATTTGTCAATCTGTTTGATAAGTGCTCAGAAGCGCTTCATTGGATGATATCGTGGGTTTGTCACGCAGTGAAGTTAACGTTTGTGTGCAACTTCTTTACATGTGAGTCAAGGTTTATTTAATTTTAAAAGAAGGAATAGTAGCTACTCACCATATTGCTATAGGAGAGCGAGACGAAATAATAATTTTCTAATGAAAAAAGAAAACTTTCAACACTTTCTCCGAGTAACCTCTAATACTGGAGACAAGAGAGGTAGCAAACTAGTGTTTTTCAACTTTTCAAAGCATAAAGTTTTTAATCTGATTAAAAAAAATTTTTTTTTTCATTTTTAAATTATATAAATAAAATTGACTCACAGATAATTGAACTGTTCCGCCCCATTTCCTAATAAATAGGCCTTTACTCATCGAAACAATACCAGATATAAAAAGGAAATTTTCCATTTACAAGATAGGGTAATTCTATAACACTGAGGCCCACTATCTCAATCTCCAGTTAAATAAAACTGTCAGATAGCTCTTCGACGGATAACCCTAACAAGGTCTGATTTAGATGCCAGATAGCACTATCGGACAGATACATTTCTTCTAACAAGCGATTAAGAAAATAGACCTAAAACTAATAATGCTATCGAACTTATTCCCGGGTAAGTAAGAAAATATACAAAATTATATGTTCGAAGGTAACACCGTCTCATGTTACCCTAATCAGTTATTCGGGATACAAATAAAAAAGTAGGTGCAATCACCTACTTTGCCCACGTATCACGCAACAATATCGATAATTTATTGCTCTCCACCCACAAAAAAAACAAAAAAAACGCGTGTGTACTGAGACAAATGGTGGAAGTGAAACTTGTATCGACAATTATCGATATACTTAACACCACTGCTGCAGTGTATTGCGACAACGAGAAAGAGAGATTCGCTTCTGTTCATACAATGGATCGTATTCATCTCACTGTCAAAGACGATTACAACAATGACGATGGTATTTGTTACGAATTTCGTAGCTATTGGTCGATAGCCAAAACAAAAACGAAAATAGCCGTACCGGAAGTACTGTACGGCCGATCCGCACCAAAATTTATAGCAAGTTATAATAAACCATACTGAATTTTTGTTCCGAATTTCGTAGCTATTGGTCGTAAATTGAAAATTTTGTAGCCAAAACAAAAACGAAAACAGCCATAACGGAAGTACCGTACGGCCGATCCGCAACAAAAACGATACGTCAAGTCCTTGGCCTAACAGAAATGTTCGAATCAAATTTCGTGATTATCGGACAGAAATTGCGAGGGAACAAGAATTAGAATATGTAATTGGTGCCAAAATTTTCCTGAGGTCATGAATCCAAAAACGTACCCACCCCAACCCTGGGGGCTAATACCGCACCAAGTATAATAAGTAGATTTTCTGAAGAAAACCTACTTAAAAATGTATAAAGATGGCGAAGAGGGAAATGGTTAACTTTTAGCATCCCCATTGTCTTGGCTAATACTAGGTTGGCCCAAGTGCAATTTCAGTTTTCCTTATTTATCCCACTAATTGTTCCACAAGTCTCACTTAAACACAAAAAACGTACCTATTCCCCCTCTCCATACAAATTTTTCGGAGGTGGTATCATAAATAATAGTGTGCGACACAGGTGCGAAGTACAGGTGATTGCTATATTTCTCACCATCTGTTCATGGAGTAATCACCACAATTGTATTGTAATCATCTACTTTTCGCACTTGTTTCACAAATAGCTATTATTAATTAATTACATTTTCTAAACGAAGCTTTATTTTTTACTCGTCCGTTTTTGTAGGTATCATGTCCAAAAAATTTCGACTCATCACGCAAAACATATTTTAAATTATATATTCCTACGGGCGGATATTACAATCACAGCTTAAACCAATGCGCAACAGAATTCTGCTCAAGTAGAGAGCTATTCCTCCATTGTTTATATCATTTTAAAATACGTTACGTTGTAAACATTGGCAAAATAGCCGCATAGTTCCAAATAGTTATACACTTGAGCTGAGTTCAGTTGAGCAATGGTCCAAGCTGTGATTGTAATATCCACCCTATATCATCATATTTTGTAATAGAAAACAACGAGCAAACCTAACTTAGTTACCTAGTTTTTATTTTAAGTTTTTTCAGGAGGAAATCTATGTCATCCTGATAGTGTTTTGCCACCTGGGGCTGGTCGAACATTCGAATTCCTCAAACATTCTCGAGATAAACTGCGGTCAGAACTATCAGACAAGAGTTTCCGCTACAAAGTCATTGAACTGCCACCGGAAACGGTACGAAATTTATTTTTATTTTTATTTCTATTATACCTGCGTCTGCTCGTTAAAACTTGACTTCGGAAAAAAACTAAGTGTACTAAGTGTACTAAGGAAGTTATCCAATTAAATCTCAATAATTATATTTACACAGACTGATCGAAAAATGAGCTAACCCGCATCCTCAGTATCATAAACGTTGGCATAATGAATGGGAGAAGTGGGTGTTGAATTTCAACCCCCTTCCCTAGAGCCAAAAAACTCCCAAATTCTACTCTCAGCTCAGTTATGGTTAACGAACAAACATTTAATTTTAAAAACCCGCCCTAGAATTATGATTTCGTTATACTACTGATCATCAACATTGCTGAAAAAAAGAACAAAAAAAAACACCAAAGAATAAAATATTCAAAATTTGATTAATGCTGACGAACCTTTACTTTTTCCCAGTAAGAATGTTTTTCCCTAGACCACCTACAATCTAATTATAAGTAATCATCACCAAATATCAAACTGGCTCATTATATTCAGTACTGTGGCGACTTCCTACCAGTGGTGACAGGTGTATTTGTACACTCGCTGGTAAGTTGTGTGGCTGGTCCTTACATTACGTAGGGCAAACACACTTTTTGATTCACTGGCTATATGATTCATCAAGTATAGTTTAACTATGTTACTGAGCTAGGCTCACACACATGAGGTTAAATTGTACCTACATATATTATACAATTGTCAACTACCTATTGTTAGAGATGGGAAATTTGACTCATCCATGAGAGTCAACTCTCTCCGACACATGACATCATGATACAAATTATACTCCTACGAGTCTTTGCCTCTCAATTTTTTTTTTTTTTTGGTGGATAGTATTATATAATTGGAACATAAAACACCTTCAAAAATTTCTTCCTTTACATAGCTGAACCTATTACTGCCTATACCTATTATAGTGTATGAAAAATACCTACCTATTGTCACGTATGTTTTTTTCCCCTATCCATTGATTAAGTGCATCGTCTTCCACTTTTATTGCTTTCTTTAATTCTTTTATTACTGAACCCAACTTTATACCTGAGACCTGTTGGTACCTTTCTTCGACTTTCTTGTATCCATTCATATTTCATAAGAACTAAGAAGACCAGGAACAGAGAATTTGAAAAGAAAAGAAGTAAGATGAAAGAGTCGAAAAGCGAAATGAATGAAAGACAGAAATAGAGAACTAAAAGAACAAATAAGGAAGAAAAACAGAATGAATGAAGTGTAGGTTTTTGACTCGTAATTCACAACTCGCAACTCGCAAGAAGCAACTCCCAAACAATATGCGAGTTAGTTCAATCGACTCACTAGTGAAATTAATTCTTATGAGTCGACTCAGTGCTGAATGAAACATCACTACCTATGGTATTTAATTGTTTAGTAATCAGTCATAATAGTAATTTTCAAGTGTGAAAATTAGATGATTGCGACATAAGCCCAAGTCAAGTTTAACAAATCGCACAAACAGCAATCACCTACTTCGCTTGTGTATTACCCACTATTTTTTATGATACTCATTTGCAAAAGAAGGTACAAAGAGGGAAAAGAGAGGAGAAAAATTAAAAATTAGTTTCCAATCCACCTACTTTTTTGAATGAGTGAGAAATATGTAAAAAATAGTTAAAAGTATAAAAAGTCGTGCGTCATGTAGAATAAATAAAAAGTACGCATGCGTGCCATAGATGGCTGAGCAAAAACATTAATAATTTGAAGTGCACATGTGCACATTCTTACTTTTTTGCGCTGTGATGAAATTCGCCTCATTATGCACATTTTAAATATACAGTAACATCAATTTTTCAAGTGGGTATTACATAAATAAAATAACGGTGTTGAAATTTAAAAAACTGATGAATTTTCAAAAACTTCTTGAAGATAGACTGTTCTATTTAGAAGAGTGTTGCACTATTTCTCTGAATCGGCTATTCCGTTCATCAGGATAGAACACGAAAAAAACTTGATACCCACTGCCCACGGCCCACTGAAGTCTTAAAAATTGCTGAACTTGCTCACCCAAATCAGTATATTACCGGTTGTGATAAAAAGTCCTCTTCTAAAGATTGTTCGTATTTGCATCATTATTATGCTCTTTTTATCAAAACACTAAAATTATTTTAACTATTCTGTTTTCAGATATCAATTTTCATTTTTCGTCATTTCAAAGAATTTGCTTATTGAAATAGGATTCTTTTCGTACTCTTCAGACTATATTAAAATGCCTATTTTTCGTGTGGGTACAATAAAAGAAACAAAGTTTAACCATCTTCTTCTTTTTTTCTATTTTCAAAATAAAAATGTGCAATTCTCAGGCTTAAGACAACCCATTCGTGGCTGAACAAACAGATAATTTTGATGAAATTGTAGATAAGCTTATACATATATACTGCAACCTTTGACTACCTACCTATTCATACAGTACTGGACCACTAAAGAAAGATGATTTTGATTTTTGGTTAGGCATGCCGGCGCCAAATAGGCAACCAAAGCGTACCTTTTTACGTACTTCGCTTCGTGTTTATGTACGCTATCCTTGTGACTTTAAGGGATATCTTTATCAGATGTATTCTAAATTGGCGAATTCAAGCAAAACGTTGAAAATATTCAGAAGGTACGCTAGGGTTGCCTATTTTTTCGTTGGCATGTCTTGACATTAAAAATTTCATTAGTCTTATCAAGCTTTATTGGTCCAGTGCTTTATAGTCAAAGACTGCCACAGATAAGTTGAACTTTTCTCAAATGGTAATAATTTTAAAGGATTGAATTTACAAATTTTTCCCTTGAAAAATGAACAGATTTTTATCATACCTAATTGAAGAACCTTCATAAAACTTTTTCATATTTTTACAATTTTAGTTTTTTTTCTTCCCTCTCTAAATTGATCTTTGGGGTAATTGAACCATTTGGTTAATTGAACCACTTTTTTGAGATTGTAAAGTGGTTCTAATATGTGTACGTAGATATTTGTACCAATCCGGAATACCAAATTACCATCAAAATTTCAAGGTAACAGTAAGATTAAAGCATTCCAACACAACTCTTCCAGTTTTATTTCTATAGATCTTAATGATTTTATCATTGAACAATGGATATGTAGTCGAATTCTCATAGTATCGATCATTAATTATTAGTGGGAAATTAGTTATGGGAAAATATCGATACGAAAAAATATCGATATTTAGCACTATCGCCACCTACCTAAGCTATGAGAGGGTACACAAATTTGCGGAACAACTGGAGGTAATTTAAAATTTCGACCGAAAATCAGGTAGTTTCATGTACCATAGTATACAACTTTTGAAACTTTTCTGCAAAGTTTTCAGATCAAATATTTTTTAATAATTCTTTCATCCGACTCTACAATGTAATATCATTTCAGTTTCTGTTCTGAGAGTAGACAAGAAATCCGAATAGGTATTTACATTGTAAGTATGCGGGCGCTTTCATAATCTTATTTCAAAGACGTATACTTGTATTATGATCCATAATTCATTTATTTACGCTCACCATTTTTCCGCTCTCTAAAACAAAAATATATATATGTACACACATAGACATATATATAGATTATTACAAGGTAATATGAAATTTTTCATACAAAAATGGCAAATATCGAGAATTTAATTCTTATTTTGGCAACCATCCAAAAAAAACACATTTTCTTATTGTAATTATCTAGGAGATTTTGTCAGCACTTCGCGTAGTAGAATTTATTGTTTATGCCATTAACAAGATGGCCGAACAATTTTTCGATATCTCTTAAATTATTTGCGTGGTTTCGAATATTTGTATCACACGCCTATCTAATTCTAAAAAATTAAATTTATAATTATATGGAATAAATATTTGATTTATTCGAAGCAATTCGTAACGAATTCAACCTTTTTAAGTAGATTTTTGAAACGGATGAAGAAAATTATAAGTTATGAAACAGTTTTTTCCTTCATTCAGAAATCTTAAGGATTAGGTATAAAATAATTGGCACGTATTCGGCTTGGGTGTATTGCAATAGTTTTCAAATAAAATTAAAATTTCAAGACATAAAACTAAATTAACGTTTATCAAATTACGACAAACTAATAATCACATCAAAATGCAAGTTTTGCATGTTTGCGAATATGCTCGAATGATTATAAGTGAATTTTATACGTTTTAAGGACTATAGCTTGAGGCGATGCTTTTTTCATTGGTATTTCTCATTTTACAGAAAGAATCAGTGAATAATATGTACGATGCTGGGAAAATCATAATCAAAGAATTCAAAGAGAAGAAATCCATGATCGACACATATGTGCTGATAGTTATGCGATGCATGGCCTTTTCCTTCATCTTTATTATCATCGAGTGAGCAAAGTTTTTGATTTTTTAAGAAATTAATTGAAAAAATAGGTAGGCTAAGTTATTTTGCCTACATATTTAAAATTTTATTTTTATTTTTCAATGCGAAAAGAGAAAGAAGGAAAAATAGAAAAAGAGAACATTGATCAAGTTTTCAATTTTCAGATTTTGTTTTTTAATTGTTTTCAACATTTCTTTACATAAACAAAATATTAGATCAATAAATCGATTTTTCAACAGTCGATTATCGATCAGATCAATTATTTTATTTTTATAGAGGATGAGGACCGAAGTTGTAACAAGAAAGAAAGATTTGAGTGAAGTTACGTCCAAGAAGCGAGTGTTTATTTCATAAGTTACATAATTTAAGCAAAGTACATTTTTAGAGTAATGAACGAACGATAACGGAAATGAACGAGTGAGCGGCGGAAGTGGTATATCAGTGTAGCCGCGAATAGATATAAATAAATGTATTCGATATGTGATCGTGTGTTCGTAGGAGTGAGAGGGGAGAAGGATTGGTGGTCTCAACACCCCCCTACAATCTTTTGAACCGATCACGACTGCGGGTGTTACAAAAGTGTTTAAAAAAAAATATGTGTTTGTTACATTTAATTAAGAAAAAATTACAAAAATATAAATTTTAAAAATTGAAAACGTGTATATATAAAATGGTAACTGATTTGGACGCTTATGGTAAGTATGTTGATTAATAAATATGAATAAAATATAGTAAATATGGTAACATGCAAAAGTAATTTATATTAGGTAACAAGACAAATAACATGCAAAAATAAGATAAATATAAATAAATTATGTTTTGTGATGTTTCAGACAAAATTTTGGTAATGGAGTTGACTTTTTATGGATCACAATTTGGGGATTCTAGGATTTTATGGGTAAGTGAAATATGCTGCTTACTGGATAAGGCTTTTGTGAGTAAGTCAGCTAATTGATCTTCAGTAGCTATTTGTTTGAATATGAAAATTTTGTCATTATAGGCTTGAGCAAGTCCATAACATTTGATCATGAGAGCTCGAAGACGTTTTTGACCTCCTCCAGAGATGACATGAATAACAGAGATATTGTCTTCGTAGACAATTACTGGAGTGTCAATTGAGAAGAATTCACGATTGAGAAGCCAAGCAAGTTCTAGAATCGTGAAGAGCAATTAATTCAGCTGCTGTTGATGAAGAAGCATGAATATTTTGGCGATGAACGCCCCAATTTATCAGGTCACCATACATGGTAATAAGGTAACCAGTTATTGATTTTCCTTTTTCTAGTTCAGACATGTTTATAGGTTGATCGTCAATGTCGGGGGCATAAGATGCATCGACATAGGCTGATATGCCTTCGGAGTTAGATCTATAGACAATTGCAAGATCGATCGTGGATTTCAAGTACCGGATGATGCGCCGTACATAATTCTTTTTTGTATCATCGGAACAATTTTGGAATCTTGACAGGTAATTGACTGAGAAAGATATGTCTGGCCTTGTGCCTCTAGATACATATAATAGTGCACCAATCATAGACCTGTATTCTTTGTTGTCTGTGCCTTCAGATTTGCTCAATTTGAGGCCTGTCTCCATAGGCGTTTTGGAAGGATTTGAATCACACATTTTGAATTTCTGGAGAATCTTTTGGATTTGCTGTTTTTGGGTGAGTTTAATTGTTTGTGATTCACGATTTCTTTCGATTTCGAAACCTACAAAATGGGTTGGGTTGTTTACAACTTTCATAGTGAAACGAGTTTCAAAATGAGTGGTTATTTCATTAACCCATTCGGGACGATTAGTTGCAAGGAGGATGTCGTCTACGTAAATTATCATGAAGGCAATACCATCTGATTCATCTTTACGTGTATATACGCATCTGTCAATTTTTGATTTTTTGAAATTGGATGTTTGAAGGTGAGAATCCAGTAACTCAATCCAATTTTTACTAGATGTTTTAAGACCGTAGATGGATTTTTCAAGTTTAAGTAATTTTGATTTTTCGACATTGCAACCTTGGGGAATATTAAGAAAGATGTCATTTTTAATTTTAGAGTTTAAGTAGGCTGTTTTGACATCATATTGAACAAGTTGTAGATTCAATAGGTTAGTTACGGATAAGATCCACCTAATTAGCCAGAGTTGCACAACAGGTGCATAGGTCTCTGTCATGGTATACTCGGATCTGTCCATAAAGCCTTTGGCAACGAGTCTAGCTTTTGGGCACATTATTCCTCTTTCATTGGCTTTGGCCGTGAATATCCATCGTGTGTCTATAGGTTTGACATTATGTGGACAGTCTACAATTTTCCACACATTAAGGTCTGACATGGATTGCAGTTCATCATTGATTGCCTTAAGCCACTCTTTCTTAAAAGGATTCTGGAAAATATCACTGAAACTTACTGGCATGCAATCTTCTATAAATAGCAAGTCTTCGGATGAGGCTTGTTTTAGTACATTGACCCTATAGATTGCCTCAATTTCCTCTTCTAAGGGTTTTACTTGTAGTTCCTCTGGTTTACTTGTGAAGTCGGCTAATGTTTTCGTCTCATCGAATTTAAAATCGCAGGATTTGTAGGATTTCATTTTGATTGGATCTAGTATCTGATAACCTACATTCGAAAAGCCGATCAGAATGGTTTCAAGGGCTCGGGGCAAGAATTTTGGGTCGAGATGCTCCTCTTCGTTCTTCTTGGCTTTGACTGCTGATTGCTGTCTTTGTTCGATAGAAACGTGTTTATATGCAATAGCACCAAAGACTCGATGGTGGGAAATATCGGGTTTAGTTCCGTATAATTTTTCATAAGGGGTCATGTTTCCTAAATTGACGCGGGTCGGACTTCTATTAATTATATGGGTGGCGGCTAATACAATTGTTGACCATAATTTAAAATCAATTTTTGCGTCATATAATATGGCTCTAACTCTTTCGAGCAGGGTTCTGTTTTGCCTTTCGGCTATAGCGTTTAATTCGGGGGTGTATGCCACGCCATCATCTAAAGTGATTCCTTTTTCGGAGCAAAATTGTGTCATTTTGTAGTCGGAGTATTCTTTAGCTTGATCAGTTCTTAATACTGAGATAGGATCATTGGGGAATTTTGTGTTGAAAGATAAATAATACTCTTTAAATTTATCGAAAGCCTGGGACTTTCTTAATATTGGGAAGGCAAGAGTATATTTCGAATAATGATCAATAAAAGTTATAATAAATTTTTCTCCGTTATATGCCTCTTGAAAGGGTCCCATGATGTCTGATGAGACTACTTCCATTCTTCTCGTTGGTCGAGTCCTCACGCCATGGTGACCAAGTCGGGTGGATTTTGCTTTTATACAGATTTCACAGGTGGCAAAGTCATCGTCCTTAAATACCAAATTTTGGGGCATACCTACAACTACTTTTGATAATGCTTTTAGGCTTTTGCCACTTAGATGACCTAATCTTCTATGCCAAAGAGTTTTAGTTTTGTTTATGTTTTTCTTATGCTTTCTATTTATTCCGACACTCTCTCCATTTAAGTCGTCCTCAGATTCGGAATAAATCTCCTGAGTGACTGTATCCACTTCAGTATCTTGAAAGTTTTGGGGGTGGTCAATGTTTTCCTGCTCTCTTTGTGGATTGCTTGTTTCAGCCTCATTCAGTTCTTCGAAATTTTGTTGAGGATCATCTACATGATCTTCCTGTTCTGCAGACGTACTAGGTACAGGCATACACACAAGCTCCTGATAGACCTTATTTTCTTCATCTTCATCAACTATCTCGTAATCAATATAGTACATAGAACCTCTCTTTGGAGTGGTTATAGTAATTTCACCAGTATTTTTATTTATGATGTCTGCGTGATCCGTGTCCGTTATGATTTTAAAGATGCCAGACTCCATGATTTTAGCACCTGACTAAATATCAAGGCTTAAATCAGGATCATAATATACCTCTTTTAGGTGAATAGTGGAAAACTCTGCATTAGAATTGCAGACGTTAACATACATTGATCCAACATGGGTGGGGTTTACGAATACACCTTTTTTTGCACAAAGTGCTCTACAAGAATTGTCAACTTTGCGTATGTTTCTTAGTTTTGAAATATCATTGACCATATGGTCATCTGCTCCATTATCTAGTAACATCGTTTGGAGTTGGTTTTTTGGGGGGGCGGATTTTGATACTGTAGGGGGTTTAGGCCATTGAAATTCATCTTCGATGTCATCAAAACTTAAATGATTAAGATTTGAATGTAACATCATAGAATATTTGACACGAAAATTGGATTTATCTTCTGACTTTTTTTGGGAGTTCGTGTTATTTGAAGTTTGGGGTTTCGAGCTACTGTTCTGATTCTGGGTTTGTGGAGTATTACTTGCAGTAGATGTCTCATTAGGGCATGTCCTTTTTTATTACATCTAAAGCACGTAACATCCATTTGGGACACATTATCTTTGGAAGGATAACTATTTTGTTTGTTTTGATTATTTCTGTAATCGTTTAGATAACTCGTTGTATTATAATTTGGTTTGGAGGGATTTGAGTTATTATTATTATTACGAAAATTTCTAAAATTTCTTTTATTATTATTATTCATTGGTTGATAGGATGATTTGGGCTGATCAAACCCGGGAAAAGTTTTGTTAGAATATTCAATTCGATCACATTTTTCTAATATCATTTTTGTAAGTCTGACAGTAGTTCGTTTTTCAATTTCTAATTGGCAGAATTCTGAGAAAACAGTATCAAATTTTTCGGGTAATGACATCATTAATTGATCAATTTCATCAGCTTCCGATAGGGGGTAATTAGCATCACGTAGTTCTTCCACAATGGATGAAAAATATTCCAAGAATCTACGGATGGTACCTCTCCTTGGATCAAAGCGAAGGGACTGAAATTTTGCCTTTAATACCATGATGTTAGTAGCAGTTTGGTTTCTGTATCGAGCATCTAAGATTTCAAAAATTTGAGAAACTACATCGCAAGTTTTGACATGATGAAGGATTCTTTTGTCAAGTCTTTCAAATATATGAGCTTTCGCTCGTTCCTGAGTTTGGAAGAATTTAAGCCATTTGGATGTTAGGCGTTCTTCAGATGATGTATAAATGTAACTTGTTTCTCGAGCAGTAGGAAAAATTGTGGAATGGCAGCCTTTACCTATAAGGGTGCTGATGACAGTTGCACGCCATCTCTCTTAGCCATTTCCACGGAAGACATTTGAGATCCTATCATTATTTTCAGTGTTCATAATTAATGAATTGACTGAACTTAAAAAAATTTAAAAAAAATAAAAAAAATGTAAAAACGGATGTCAATCCCCAGCAAATGCCTCAAGACTAGGATTGCCGTACCTGTGTTAACCAAACAATTTGAAAATATAACGATAGTATTTAAGTTGTCCTTGTGTGTGTCTCGAGTAGGTCCACTGCGGGCAAGAGATCACACACGTTAAAGATGAGACTGGACGCTTCCCAATAAAAAAAATAAAAAATAAAATAACAAGACTTTTTAACCCAAAGATAATTCGTATTTGAATTCAATATTCGATAAGATGATTAATTAAAATCAGTAAAAAAAAAATGAAAGTGTGAGGGTGAAAATGAAATTAGCTACTTTCTGACCAAGGGAATTAGAAAGGAATAAAATTATTGATAACAGGGGAAATTTTGTTTAAAATAGTATACCCACAAAAAAAAATTCGAAATAAAAATTTAAAAAAAAAAAAAATAAATTAATATTGCAGATGATTTGAATGAAAAATTTAAATTTCACCAAGTGTTACGCAAATTAATTCTACTGGTAACACGAAAGAATAATAAAAATTCACAGTAGAAAAAAAAATGGTGAAGGAGAAAAAAAATTTGAAATATATATAATATTTTCGAATAAATAATTAAAGTTGCACGAGAGAAAAAGAGCAAAGTGAGAAAAAAAAAAATTTAGTTTAAGTGTTCGTATAAGAAAAAAAAATTCAAAAAAAAATTGTTAAATTATTTTCGACAAAATTGTGCAACGGCAAAAATTTTCAAGTTGCAACAAAATGGTGGTTTGAAACTGAAAAACCGCGCCAACGTATTTATTGAATGGGCGAAGATAAGCGTTCGTAGGTTCGTTGCACTTAACAAAAGGTTAATGTACAGGTTCGAACGAATGAACGAAATGAGCCGTGCATACTTCACGAGTTGTACACTCCAATACAAAAGTGGCTGCCAGAATTTGCACACAACTTGCCAAAATTTGTACTTAGAAAAATTTTGAAAAGGCCAAAATTATTTGAAATTAACGATATTTTCAAATATACAGGTTAAATTTTGAATCGAAAGAGTTAAGTTACACGAAAAATACGAAATTGAACACGAAAAATATACGAAAAAATACGAAAAATTACCAAAAATATGTTTTTTATTACCTTTTTTCAGCAGAGAATTTTCAATTGATACCTTTTTTTATCGTTGGTTTTTGTTTTCAGGTTCGCTTTCTGGAATTAACGAAGATGGTGCTCTGGAACTGTTGATTGAACTGCGCTTCGGTTGTTTTGAACGTACTTCGATGAGAGTTTGAGTTAAGTTTTTTTTTTTGAGGTTTAAGATGATGCCAAAAGTGAAGTTGAATTTAGACGATGAATACCAATTTTGATGTTGTTGAATTGAAGCTTTTACGTTGGTTTCAGATCAATTTGTGATTGCTCAAGGCGATTTATTTCCGATTGATGACTTCGACGAATTAGTTCATACACAAGCAGGGCAGATACTAATGAATTTACTAGTTTTCGGGCAACACAAGCAGGGTTCCCAAACAACTTAGCAATCGACGAGTCCTGGAATTTTCGATACACTTGGCTGGATTATACACAAACAGGGCAAATCCTTTTCAGCAAACGACGAAACTCATTGAACGTTTACAGCATTCAAGGTGGAATTAAATTTTTCGAGAACAAAAATTTTATGACTCGAAAAAAAAATGGTAGGTTGGAACTAAGTTACCCAACACAAAATAAAATTACGAAAAATATTAAAAACACAATTATTCACGAAAATTTTAAAAGTTTGACAAACACAAAAAGAAAATTCACAATATATAAAAAAAATTTAAATTATTTTTTTTTTAAATCTGTTACAGGTACAAGGATTGTTACCGAGCGATGCTACCATATAGAGGATGAGGACCGGAGTTGTAACAAGAAAGAAAGATTTGAGTGAAGTTACATCCAAGAAGCGAGTGTTTATTTCATAAGTTACATAATTTAAGCAAAGTACATTTTTAGAGTAATGAACGAACGATAACGGAAATGAACGAGTGAGCGGCGGAAGTGGTATATCAGTGTAGCCGCGAATAGATATAAATAAATGTATTCGATATGTGATCGTGTGTTTGTAGGAGTGAGAGGGGAGAAGGATTGGTGGTCTCAACAATTTTTCATTAAGTCGATTAAAATCGATCGAAAAATTTTGAAAAATCGACACCACTAAATCATTCGTACATTTATTTATTTTATTCTTGTAGCTACCCAGTCATTCCACCTGACAAATATTAAACTATGACTTGACTGATCTTGTACTCGCTCACCTACATTTGTTAACTTCATCTCATATGATAATCTTTACATCATATTTTGTCAAACCGATTTAACTGAAATACACTGCTTTTCTTCGACTTGAATGAGTTTAAACTAGGGCTTGTAACCACAACCGTAACCAGAACAATAACCACTAAAAACCGAAACAAATTGACAACACTGATTTGCGAACCTATAACCAAAACAAAAAACTTTCACCTAACCAATAATCAATAACCAATTCCCATAAAATGCTGAAACCTTTAACCAGAACGTTAAACAGAAATAGTTGGTTTTTATTGATTTTCATAAAATATCAATATTACTGATTATTATTTTCAAAAATTACTAATTATTTCCTGAAAAATTATTAATTATAGATAATTTGACTTCGAGAAAATTTTTTTTGTATATTTTACCCCAAATCTTGTCAATAACCAAAAAAGATGTTTTGGTTAACCAAAACAATAACTAGTAACCAAATAATTAAACTTCTAACCAATAACCAATAACCAGAAATCAATACAGATTTTTACTGGTTCCTGGTAACCAATAACCATAAAAATGTTTTGATTATAAGCCCTAATCTAAGGTAAGGCTTGTAACCACAACCATAACCAGAACAATAACCTCTAAAAATATAAACAAACTGACATTGATTTGTGAGCCGATAACCAAAAAAGAATTGGATTTTATTAGTTTTCATGAAATATCAATATTATTGATTATTATTTTTTTTTAATTAACAATTATTTCTTGGAAAATTATAAATTACAGATAATTTGACCTGGAGAAAATTGTTTTTGTTTATTTCACCCCACATTTTTTCTCAACCAATAACCAGATAAGTTATTTTGGTTAACTAGAACAATAACCAAAAACAAAATAATTACATTTTTAAGTAATAATAAGTACCCAGTGACCAATATAGATTTTTATTGGTTCCCAGTAACCGGTAACTCCAAAAATGTTTTGATTACAACCACTAGTCTAAACATTTATTTCTTCCACTCTCTACCTTAATACGTATTTGCCAACGTAGAACTTGAAAATAACTTTAGTTTTTAAAATGTGTGAAACTTCCTAACCTGACTTTCGGTGAGTACATTCTGATGAAAAATTATCTACGACAGATGTGACAGTGTTTGGGTCCCATGGCCGGTGGATTTTATCATTTCCTTCTTCAGTTATCAAAAAAGGCTACTGAAGGCTTATTCCTGAACTGCGCACATGACGTACGATTGTGTATGTGACTTATGCTATGTATTCTGTAATAGCTTATCATGCATAAGTGATTGTATCTAGGCGCATCCACCAACACCAATAGTGACAGATATTTGTGTCTTATTTAGCATTGGAAGCGTTTGTTGCTGAAGTTTGTTGATAAATGCTCATAATTGTGGATGATTAGAGGAATCAAAGTTGTAAATGTGATTTTTTGTAATAATTTGAAAAAAATTTATTTCAATTAACTATCCCAAATTATTCTCTTCATCTGAAATTTCAATTTTATTGAGGAAATGAATGCAATGAAAATTTATTTTAACAATATCATGGTTGAAGATGGGATTGAAGCTAAAGTAGATACAAACTAAGGCCACGGACATACGATGAGCGTTTCCACTCACAGCAAATTCACTCGTCGCTGAATCCTAATTAATTTAATGGTGACAAATCCTGATTAATTTAAGGGTGACGAATCGAAGAGAATTCGTATATAGTTCAAAGATGGGCAGAATCCACTCTTTAGTTTCAAATTAGCGGTTATTCTTCACAGATCTCTATGAAATTTGGCTTATATATACTTTAGATCTATATCTCAGTCAGATTCCAAATCTACCAATTAGTTCCGAAATTACGGCTTTTTGAAACTAATTTTATTAGAAAATTAGAAAAAAGCAGTCGATTGAAGGACGAAATATTGTTAAATTGCTTTCTACATCACATCAAAAATGTGGCATCTTCTGAATTTTTGTTTGCTTTGGCTATTATCAAATATGTTGTCGAGTATTGGGTAGTTGGGTACCTAACTAGTTTTATCGATTTTTCAGTGTTTGAATTAATTTAATGGTGACCAATCGAAGAGAATTTGTTTATGAATTCTCTTCGATTCGTCGCTGAATCCTAATCAATTTAACCTTGACAAATACTGATTAATTTAACGGCAACGAATCGAAAAGAATTTGTAGATGAATTCTCTTTGATTTGTTACTGAATCCTGATAATTTAACGGCAACGAATTGAAGAGAATTCGTAGATGAGTTGGAGAAATTTCAGCTGTCCACAATAAACACTGATTTTGTAATTACTTACAATAACTTGATTTTTATAGAATTTTAGAAGAGAATCGAAGGAAAGTAAAATACAGATCTGTGAATATAATCATTAATTAATCCAATCTACTTCGAATTTAGTGAAGTTAGTGAAGTTGAGTGAAGTGATAACAGAAGTTAAGATTTTACAGAATACCCTTTCTTTGACTCAGATGTAAGCCAAGTGCGCCTAAATTGTGCTATGCGGCATGAGTCAAGTATGTAGTTCAGGAATATGCCCCCTTTTCTATCTGGATATATCAATTTTTTGAGTTTCTGTTAGCTACTTCGCAGAACGTACGCAGAAGGAAAATTTTGAGGTTGAACTGGGGACTAACATTTAACAAAACTTCTCAAATACAATCCTTTTTGCCGTACAGAATACAGAAGTTTTCCCAATTTTTGCTGATAAGTAAATCAGTGAATTAAAAAAATATATATATATGAACTTTATATCGAAAACATCTTATTCACTTCTTACATTAGTGGTACTTGTTTAAATCGTCTTTCACCTTATAATTGACCAATCCCTTCTATCCGTTTCAGATTACACCATCGCCTACATATATTACTATGAAAGATGCCTGGTGTTTACAATTTTCACTTTATCCTTACAAACAAAGTATTTTCTCGAAGTAGGTACATTGGCCTCCATTTTAACCATCAATTTTCTCGTCATACAATTGTCAATGACAGAAGTTGAAATAGTTTCATCCTCACAAGAAGGCCGTTATCCACTTTCTGAATACTTGCATTGGCGTTTTCCCCTTCAAAAAATTTTTTCTCTCAAAGTTGATAGCTTCAAGTAGTTTTTTTTCTTTCCTTTTGTTTGAAAGTTTTAAAATCTTAAACCGAGCTCTTTTCTTTCATTTTTTTTTTGTTTTTCATTTTATGTCAGTTAAAACCAGATTTTTTTTTCGCTGGCTTCTTAAACAAAATTGAGTTAAGTACTACAAACGAACTGAAAATTAAAAAATAAAAGTTGTATGAGGGAAACAGTTTCAATATATTTTTCAATAATAAATAAACTTTTACATCGTGACCTTCATTTATAGCAGATATTAAACCGAATTCTAATAATGGTATGAGCGAAGCGATTTAATAGGTAGTTCTTTAATTTTCTTCATTATTAAACGTTTTCTCCGTAGAAATATAAAAAGGCTAAAGGAGTACGTAGGTCAATACGAATGACATTAAGATTTTACTTCAATAAAAAAGCAACGACGTAAAAGAATAAAATAATCTTTGTAAGTTTATCTCCTTTGCTGATCGCAAATATAAATACGATCAACAAAAAATAATTACCCACTCAGATTTGCAGGAAAAATCTCATTACTTGTTACTTAAACAATAATAACACTAACACAGCATCTTTCGACATGTCTTTCATTTTCGATTAATTTTTTTTTTTGTCTTTATTAATTACTCGAGTAGAATGTAACGATATAACTCATCAGTCACCAGTTTCAAAATAACATTTCACTGTTTATTTTTTGTCACTTCTATAACACGAATCGAATAGGAGTATAATTTTAAAAATAAGAACCTACTCTTCTCTACCCCTTTCAAATAAATTACAAAACTTTTTAACTCATTGAAAATACAACGCTGCACTGATATGGCACGTGCTTCACTCAGCGAAAAATCTGTCAGTTTTTATGTAGGTTTTTGAAGAAAATTTATACGTTAAAATCGATCTGGTACTGAGACCCAAAGTCGGGGAAGGTTTGTTTTTCGTCTCACAACCCCAGGAAACTTTTGAAACTGATAACTGAAATTCATATTGTGGAATACCTTGTCGTGAGAGATATTCTCACCAGAAGGAAATTCTACAGAATTTAAGCTGTTCAGCCACTTCGTACATAAGTACGGGTAAGCCAAAACCAAGGCGAACACTGGCAATTTTAGAGCCGTTTTGGGTGGTTTATATACGGCTTATTTGCACGCACACAAACACACGTATGTAAGATAATACGTACGTTGGTGAGAACAGCCAGGTCGCATCATCCCCTATCGAGATAAGAGATGGTTGGCCAGTTCGTGTACGAATCGTGACATCATCTTATTGTGTCACGATTCGGTACTCGTACATTACCTGCAAGTACGTACAGGTAATTACGATCGAACGTATTTTGTGTATTTAACGTCACAAGTACGATTGTTTGCCTGCCCTTTGGGATGGCGACTGTTGTCAAGGGGTCCAAACCTCTATACCTCATACAGGAGAGTCCCCACAGCTACTCCCCCACCAGTTTTTGCGCCACAAAAATGATTGAAATGCGCAAGACTTGGGGGGACGTGCGGGTTTAACGCCATTTTTGATCAGCCTCCCACTTCGCCAGGGCGCTACCTACTGCAGCCCCGACACACTCGTAAGATTCCTTACGAGCCTGTGCTCAGGCCAAGTAGTTTGCCCGGCTGTCCTCTCCCCTACGCCTTGGTGGCTGGTTTTTGGTGAAAGTGTAGGGGTGACAACGGGAGACGTTTAAACTAAGGCTGCCTGAACATCGGGGAGTTTGAATTCCCTGCTGCCAAGGCAGCCATTTTTGCCTTTTTGTTGGCTGCCCTCTCCGCCGTGCATAGGAACCTCATCGGTTCCCTGGTCTCTATTGGCTTTGGCTCTGGCATTGGGGGTTCCGTTGTCGGAGTTGGTTCGGGTGGAGTCCGGGGAGGAGAAATGATGGGTGGAAGCGAAGTTGTCATCTCCGCAAGAACACTCTCCACAACTGGTGCCGTGTCCATCAGGAGTTCCTCCTCAATTCGATCAAGTTCCGACTTCTGTTCCAGAATTTGCCCTGTTTTCTTGGCGACTTCTGGAACTTTTGGGTTCTTGGTTATGTTGAGGAAGATTTGGGTTGGTAGCAACATTGGAATAGGTGTAAAGGAAAATGGAGAGCCAAAAATATCGTTCAGAAAACACGTCTGAGAGCTAAGACAGTTCTGAAATGGGTGAATTTACTGCTATTTTTGATTTACCATTACAGTTCCGTTTCATTATTTTCACATATTCTTATCAGCATGTAGAGGGGATGGCGCTTAAAATTCTCGGCCGTATGCAAGTTTTCCGGTCAAGTTCTAATCGGTTTAAGCAGAGTTATGCCTGAAATAAACTCATAGAATATTTTATTTGAATTTTATTACAAAGGAATCTCCGTTTGTTACGTCACGACGTTGAGATTATCTTTGTATTTAACGGTAAACGCACGTTGCGATGTTTATTTCCGTATCGCACGTGGATTTGTTTATTCCTGTCATTTTCTTTTTGTTGGCATTCCTCTTTTGCTTATCTCCGGAGTTTCTTTTGTCTCACAGTTCCGATTTTTGTCGCATATTTTTTAGCGGGTTTCAACTTACGTAGCGGATATTACTTTTTCGGGAGTAAATTTTATTTTCTTCGCATTAACCTCTCAGACATGCGAGAAGGGTGGGAATTTTTGCGTTTTTTACTGCCTAGGGGCCTGTCTCTTTTTTGTGGGCATATGGGGGCCTCGGGATCAAATGTTTTGGTAATAACAACGTCCGAAAACTTCACAGACTTTTTTATTTTTGGTGTTTTCTTTAATTGTGAATTTTTTATTTCACATTTTTTGACGGATTCTTCTATGTTTGTTAGTGAATCCGTCTGGATATTTTCTATGTTTTCTCTTGGTATCCTTTTTATTCTTTTGTCGTCGCTTACCATGTATGCAGGCTTCAATCTGTCGATTGAAATTGTTCTAGGTTTGCCTGCAATGAGTATCACAAAGTTTTTCTTATCTCATGATACTACTTTGTAAGAACCGGCGTATGGTTTCTCCAGCGCAGATCTCATTTTTTCGTCTCTAACAAATACATTTGAGGTATTGGCCAAGTGTTTCGAAATGTAAATCTTGGGCTGGCCATGGCGAGCTGCCTGTTCTAGATAATTGTTGGCATCATTTCCTATATTTTGTACCATAATTTCGGGGCTAACTTCCTTCGAATTTGTGAAGAAGTCCCCTGGAAGGCGTAGCTCTTTGCCAAACACTAATTGCGCTGCAGAGTGACCTGTATCCATTTGTAGGGCAGATCGAAGGCCTAAGAGGATGGTAGGGAGTACATCTACCCATCTCTTTGTATCATGAGACATGATAGAGGCTTTGAGAGCTCTATGCCATCTCTCTATTTTGCCATTGGCTTAAGGATGGTAAGCTGTGGTATGACTGTGTTGAACACCAAGCTTATTAGACAGCTCTTTAAAGAGCGAGCTCTCGAATTGGCAACCTTGATCCGTAATTATGACTTCTGGTACGCCATACCTCGCAATCCAGGTATCGTATAACCTTGCAGCTACTGTAGGAGCGGTCATCTCGTGTAGAGGGATTGCTTCTGGCCATCCTGTTGCCCTGTCTATTATTGTCAACAAGTATTAGTGTCCTTGAGATGGTGGCAATGGGCCTACCAAGTCCTTGTGTACAGTTTTAAACCGCTCTGTTTGTTTGAAGGATTTGAGGGGCGAGCGAGTGTGTCTTCCTACTTTGAATTCTTGACAGTTCAGGCAACTGCGAGCCCATTTGTTGCAGTCAGACTTCATTCGTGGCCATACAAACCTTTCCCAAATTAAATTAGCACTACATTTTGGCCCAGCCTGTGACAGATTATGTACACTGTTGAAAGCCAACCTGCAATATTTTACCGGTAGAAATGGCCTATTCTTACCTGTACTGATGTCACATGTTAATAAAACATCAGTACCGGGAATTTTTCGCTGTCTCAATTTGAGAGTAGTATCATCGTTCGATAACAACTCTTGCAATTCTGCATCCTTAAGCTGTGCTTTAGCTATTTCAGCATAAAGTAATTGGACAGGATCCAAGATAGCTTCGATTCTACTCAAGGCATCAGCTGGAGTGTTAAGTTCTCCACTTATATACTGGATGTCGGTAGTCAATTGACCTATATAGTCTAATTGTCGCACTCTTCTCGGCGATGCCGGTTCTGCTTTTTGTGTGAAGGCATATGTTAGGGGTTTATGGTCAGTATACACAGAAAAATATCTATCCTCTAATTGGTGCCTGAAATGCTTCAACGTATCAAAAATTCCGAGCAATTCCCTATTGTATGTACTATAGTTCTTTTCTGTTTTTGAGAGCTTCCTCGAGAAGAAAGCTAGCGGTAACTTTTTGTTGTCTTTATCCAATTGGTACAAGGTTGCAACAATAGCAAAATCTGATGCATCGGTACTCACGCATAATGGCAGACTTTCATCTGGATGAGCCAATAGAGTTGCATTTGCCAGTGTATCTTTGATTTTCTCAAAGGCCTGTTCGGCTTCTTCATTCCATTCGAGTGGAGTTTTATCTTTCTTTTTACTTGTCTTAATTAGGGCAAACAGCTTACTTTGTTCGGCTGCTGCATTCTTCATGCAACGTCTATAGAAGTTCACCATCCCCAAGAAACGCCAGAGTTCAGTGACATTTGAGGGTTTCGGGAAGTTCAGTATTGGCTCTACTTTGGTCTTCAAGAGGGAAATACCTTCGGTCGAGACTTTGTAGCCGAGGAAGTCAATTTCAGTTTGTGCGTATAAGATTTTACCTACGTTGATAATGAGTCCGGCGGCGTGTATACGCTGTACTACAGCTCTTACATTCTCCTCGTGCTGTTGCTCACCGCCTTCAGAGCAAATGCAGATATCATCCAAGTATGCATATGCAAACGGCAATTCCCTAAACAGTCCATTGATAAATCTTTGGAAAGTTTGTGCTGAGTTTCGAAATCCAAACGGCATTCGAAGGTATTCAAATAGTCCAAAGGGAGTTATAACCACTGTCTTTGGTACGTCCTGGTCAGCCATAGGAATTTGGTGGAATGCCCAGTTGATGTCTATTTTGGTGTTACCCTTCATATTCGCATTGAAGTCCATTATATTGGGGACTCTACCTCCCTGCGATGGTTGTAGGTTTCCATTTGGTGGTGGGACCATTGCTATGTCTTTCTGATGACAAGCGTATTCCACAGAACTACTTCCTTCCTTGCTGGTCGAAAACACTAGCTCCTGTGTTTGTAGGACAGGTGTTTTTGGGTCAGAACTTTGGCTTAAAGTTTGACCACTTCTCAACGTTTTTACTGCTAATTGATCTTTATTTATTGCAGCTCCCAGTTGTACTAATTCTGGGTGTTAAGGGCCTTCTTCCAGATTTGGTAAATTCTTAGAGTGTCGAGTCGAAGTTGGGGGAGTTGGGGGATGAGTCCAACCTTCTTCCTCCAGGTCTACTGTCTGGTTTCTCCTTGTTTATATATTTTAAGGAGAGGGGTATAAATTCCCACTTCAGAAGACTCTACTTCAACAACCTAAAAGGTGTCTTAGTCTGCAAAAAATTTTTTTGTATTTGCCAAGCAAGCAAGTTTCTCACCAGCGCACCGTGCCAAGTTTTTGTAAAAGCGCAACGCGCCTAAGGACACCTCACGACGTAGCCAAATATCACATCGGGATCACCACTGTGGAATACCTTGTCGTGAGAGATATTCTCAACAGAAGGAAATTCTACAGAATTTAAGCATGTTCAGCCACTTCGTACATAAGTACGGGTAAGCCAAAACCAAGGCGAACACTGGCAATTTTAGAGCCAGTTCGGGTGGTTTATATACGGCTTATTTGCACGCACACAAACACACGTATGTAAGATAATACGTACGTTGGTGAGAACGGCCAGGTCGCATCATCCCCTATTGAGATAAGAGATGGCTGGCTGGTTCGTGTACGAATCATGACATCATCTTATTGTGTCACGATTCGGTACTCGTACATTACCTGCAAGTACGTACAGGTAATTACGATGGAACGTATTTTGTGTATTTAACGTCACAAGTACAATTGTTTGCCTGCCCTTTGTGGCGGCGACTGTTGTCGAGGGGTCCGAGCTCCTATACCTCATACGGGAGAGTCCCCACACATATCATAACATAATAATTAATAAACGTATATATGATGTATATACACATACATTTCAATTTTACTCGGTACAGGTCGCAATATTCATCCCATCAAATTTAGTATCTACACTTATTCGAATCTAGACAAGAAGGAACTCCATTGTTTTCGGTTCACATCGGTTGGATGGTGCATCCTCACATCCTATTATGTTGAATTTTTGGAGCTTAAGTGGTTCTAAAATTGGTAAATTTTAAGCAATAATCACGAAATTTGTTACAAATATTAAAATATATATTCTATTCTATCATTCGGTACAATTTTGTTTCAATCGGCTTAACAGTTCACGTGTGGAAAGGATTTGAAAACATCTTCAATTATTGCTAAGAAGAGTAAATAATTCCAAATGAAACGAAAAAGCTGTGTGGAAAACTGGCTTATTGTTAAATTTTATTTGCTAAGAAATCATTTAATAACTAACCAGGTATTGTGTAACCTCGCAATACAATCTCTAAATTTTTATGATCTCTAAGTAAATTATAAAATACTACGGCCTATAAAAACTGTTTGAAACATTATTACTCCAGAATCACTAGACAGATTTGCATGAGATTTTCCAGAAAAAATTGGGTCATTTCCAGAAAAATTTAAACCCATCGTGAAAGTCCGTAGCCTTTTGGGAGCAAAGTTACGAATTTTTACCATTTTTGAAAACAGAAAACAGACAAAATATTTCTTGACATTAATGAAAACGAAAAAAAAAGAATTGAAAAATCATCTCCCCTCTCTTTTCTCGTCGTCACCTGGTTTGCGAGGCGGATATTATTCTCTGTCACGTCTGTTTCGGTTTTTTTTTTTTTCATGAGGTTTCATCTAGGTCCACAAAAATGGGGTTAAGATCATTTTTCCTCGTATTATCGAATCATAGTATGGGCCGCTGAATTCGAATTTCTCGCCCAATTTTGGAACAAATTAATTCTTGGATCCTTTTGGAACACATGCCAAGGTAATTTTTTGGTATATTATTAAGTGATACATCAGAGGGTATATTCTGTCTATCTGGTCCAATTTTTAATTGAAAGAATTATTGAAACATTTAGGAGTAAAAAAAGGTCGTTAAAATAAGGGAGATGAATAAACACCATACAAGCAAAGCTGCGGGTAACCGCTAGTTTTTTATGAATTTCCTTGACACTTCATTCGACCTAATGTTTATCTAGCATTCTGGAAAACACTTGATATTTTCATTTTTTTATTGAATATTCATAAAGATTTTTTTGGTTAAAAAACCTACATTTCCTAGCGTGGTTTGCTGCGCTTTTTTTTTTTTTTTTACTTCCAGCTGGAAATATTATGGAACCATACACAATTACCTTTCGCCCACCTTGAGAAAATGTTTTGTCAATGACGTCATTTGTGACCCGATTTCAGTATAAAAACGTTTCCGTTATTTTTGGGTGACATTTTTTTTGTTTTTGTTTTTTTTTATTTCGACTTTTTGCATTTTTTTTTCTTTTTTATTCGTATAATTTGATTCAAAGTTTACGATCAGTTCGGCGGTAGGGGGATTTCATCGTTTCCAGCGAATATAATTATCGTTTACTTAATTATTGTGAGTCAGACAATACAGGGCGACGTAAACTCTTCTCCGACCCAGCAGATAAAATGTTTGTGGACAAGGAGGAGAGGATTTGTTCATTTATACAATGACGGACCGGGGTTTCTATAAACACTTGACTACTTATCCAACTGTTTTTCTCAAAAGTGTTACAACGTATGTTCAGATTCGGGTTCTAATAGGTGATATTTGGTCAATTGGGGCAGAAAGTAGGTTAACTATTACGAAATATAAAAACAATCGAATTAAGACGTAGATATTCGGAAAATTGTAAGTACTTCTACAGTATAGAAATATGTTTTTTAATTCTGAGTAGAGGCTTGCGGGTGTCAAAAATCATTATTTTTTTGTGAAATGAAAAATTATTCCACCTTCTAACAACCACAATTTTAGGAAATAATTCGATGGTTTTCTTTCCTGCAGTGACGATAATTGTGGATTATATAAAAAACAAAATATAAAAACATTTATGAGAAAAAAATATCCAATATTGCAAAACGAAGTATAGTGCAGTTGTCTACGAGCTGGTTGCCAAAATATTAGTGGAAATGTTAATGTCCGTGTTCAAATTTAGAGTACAGCAACGTGTGAAGGGTGAGCAAAAATTGACACTTTTATGAGATCGGGTTGATTTTAAATTAAAACGAGCGTTTTTCTCGATGAAACCTACAAAATTAATTTTTCAGTACCATTATAAAAAGGGTAAAAGAGGAAAAATCACACTGAATACCTAATAAGTTGGGAAAAAACTGACCAATCAAAACCAAAATTATTAGGTCTGGTCCTTGTATGAGAGGTACAGTTTGTATCAAATTTCGTGACTATTGAAAGAGAATTACAACTTTTATTAAGATAAGATGAAAAATTATCACCTCCGACAGCCCTAGGGAATAAACCATAACACTAATACGAACCAAATTTGGAAGCATGTTAGATATACTTCAAGTCAATATCTGTACCAAATTTTGTGACTAGCTTGAAAATTACTCCTTTTAGAGTCATTAATTTACCATAAATGCAATAAAACCGCTCATACCAGACGTACCGTAAAACCTATCCGCACCAAAATTGGTAGGTATTATCCTCGACCTAAAATACATTTGTATACCAAATTTCAGGCCTATCGATTGAAAATTTCGATCTGTACGCTGTTCAATAAAAAATGCATATAAACTGACCTACAGGAGGGACTATGCGCCCGATCCTGAACAAAAACAATAGAGTTCTTCCTTAGATGGATCCGAATATGTGTTTCAAATTTCGAAACCATCCGATCAAAATTACGCCTGGGAATAGACTTTACGTAAAAGGAGGTACATATTTAAAAAAAATGAATTTTCAAAAATAGTGCCAAAATGCTCAGAAGATCATGAAACGAAAAACGTATCCACTCCCCCCCCCCGGGCCTGAATACTAGGCAATTTTAATAATTATTGAAAAAAATATTTAAAAACGTACTGACGTGAAAGAAAAGAGAAAGAGAATAAGGTACGATTTTTGTCTACTATTTATAAAAATTTTAATTCGTTTTATCTTTTGCCATATTTAATCTACTCTAAATTCAGATGAGCCCGAAAAATATCCAAATGACTTTTTCTTGTAAAGGCCACCTGCATCCTTAGTGTTTTAAAGTCAAGCAGTTTTTCAAATTTAGAGTAAAATAATATGATTTTTTTAAATACCTATTCACACATCACAGCGCATTTTTGGCCTTTTTTTTTTCTTGAAGTTGGTTTAACTTTTTCATTTGCATTATTTGTAGTTTTGATTTGAATCTCACAATTTTTTAAAGATAATTTGAAAACGATCTCATTGATTCTAGAAAACATATTACAAGACCACCACGATTTCACTTAATTAATTCTATCTTTAAAAAACTCTGGTGCAATGATAAGTATTTCGCTAGAAAACACAGTTTGTTAATTTTAATTTACAATAAAACAAAAAATAAATGCATAAATAAATAAATAAAACCTAAATTAACGCGATGCAGAAAAGACGTTCTTGCACCATAAATAGGAAAAAGACACTTCAAACAATACAGTCGACTTGCTTTTCTCCAGTTTCCTTTCCCTACTGGTCCATCAGCACATATGATGTCACGTCTTTCTTATTTGGAATGAAGTATAGGTACCTTCACCTGTACCTAGGTATCTACCTACACACGCATATTTATCAGAGTAAATGTAATAATGTGCTACTCGTTTTTCCAGATGTAACAGTTACATTCAAAACTATTTGAATGACATCGAATTCGATAATAATTACATAACGCTCTACTTCAGAAAAGTTGACTATCGAAGATTCGTAAAAGGAAAGTTTTCGCTATTGCCATTGAAACAGAGTGAAAAAAGAGAAATAACGGACGTGTACGAATTTTATTTGACAAGTGAAGAAAAAAGTGAACTGGTCAGTACTGCATCTCTCTTAATTAAATGATTTAAATTCGTAAAATATTATAAATTAGATATTTGAAAACTTTTCCTTTTTCAGGCACATGCGTTAATCACTACCCTGATTCTGTTCTTCTTCTCGGTTATGATAATCATAATAGATGAATTTCTGTACTTATTACTATCAGATTTAAGAACATTCGGTTACGTCGAATACACCCAAGTTGGTAATAAGTTTACATATAAAATTAAATTTAAAAAAAAAAAAAAAACAAAAAAAAAACATACTGGCAGTGGAGGATTTACCACAGGGGACACATAGGCAGCTGCCTGGGCAACCAAATTTTTGAGGAAAAAAAAACATTTTTTTACACTTAGGTCGACTTATCAGAAACATTATGAATACATACCTATAGGTAATACAATAAGTTTACATTAAAAACAAATTTTTAAAAGATAAGCTTTTATTCTTTTTTTTTTTAGCTTTAGCTTCATGCGAAATAAATAGTATTTCATTGCGGAAGGTTGGCTGCAGTATTCGTATATTTTAAAATCGCAGTAATGAGTAGAATAAAAGTTTATAATAAAGGGTAAATATTAATCCTAAACTGTTATGGTTTCACTGTGGGTAATACAAAATGTTCATAAAAAACTTGAAACGTACCTTTTACCGTACTTTACTAATTTTTTGCAACAAGTAATAAATCCTCATTGAAACCTAGTCACGTCATTGAATATTTCTCAGTAGTTATGTACAATACCCAAAACAGGAGATCAATCTACACATTGACCATAATATGTACATATAGTAAACATAAAAATTCGTAATTTCAGCAGGTTTTCAAAAAAAAAAAAAGTTTAATGTTTTTATTTCAATCCTATTTTCTGGACTTCATATTAAGCGTACAATAGGTCCCAATTAATCCGGATAATGGAGGTTCTCCTGAACTTTTAGTACCTATCTATTATTGTTTGGTTTTTTTTCACATGTCACTCCCAATCATTGAAAATTCTTGTACAGGAGATAACATTTAGTCGTCTGCCAAGGGTTGCTTGCAAGAGTAAATCCGCTACTGTAGGTACACATTAGATTATTTGTATTTCTATGGCTTGAAAATATTTCCTCTTTCAAATATAGGCCATCACGATTTATCATTGGATATCAAAGGCGTTGGTTTTGTTGCTTCTATAATACGTTCGCTGGTTCGTTCGTTTCAAGTAAAAAGACGAATAAAACGAACCATAACAAACGAAGGTAGGTAACATACACTGAACTTAAGTACGACTGGTTCGATGTGAAAATGCGACAACCAGCATATTTAATGAAACGTCTATTTCAAGAATGTTTACCCAGACCGAGCCAACCGGGTGCTTATAACTTCAAAATATTCGGATCGTTTTTCTTATTATTCTTGCTAGCACTGATGAATGCTTGGTTGCTGAGACGACTATGTCGCTACGTGTGCAGCGTATTTTTCCCAAAGGTGAGAAAACACGAATTAGCTAAAATATGCAAACGAAAAAATAGAAATTCCACAAATTAGTATATTATGACAGTAGGCGGAGAAGAACCGAATCCTACACCTATATAACGGAAATATGAAAAAACGGATAACGTATCTCAATTACAGATTAGATGTTGTGAAACAAGAGGCCAAAGTAAAGAAATCGGTAAGGCATGTATGGTTAATAATGTTACGATTAGGTACACGGTTCTCGCTCGCATATGCAATATAGGCTATTACCTATGTATTTCGCGTTCTCACCAGCAGGATGAATTGACTTTTTACTTCGTGTTGCGGTTGAAGCACCCAATACTCTTCGGTTGGCTGACGTACTTCGAAGCGGGCCGCAGAAAATGTGTTATTTGTCAGGAAGAGGAACCTAAAATAGGGGCCGAATCTCGATGCGCGAACATTCAATGCTATGTGTATTTTTGCGATCAATGCTGGAACTTCGTGGTGAAACAAAAATGTATCGGTTGCCCCGGGATCACTGAGTAGCCCCATAATTTGCGTACGCTTGGTCATGTACCTCTACAGCGATAACATTAACACTCAAGTTAATAACACAATGATTAATTTCAATTTTTGAAATATTTAAGTATAGGATTTACGAAAAGAATAAAAATATAACATAAACGTGATCCCGAATAATGGAAAAAGTAAAAAAGAGGCATATTTTTTTCGTTTTTATTTTGATAGGTGGGTACTAAAAGTGAACGTTCATGTTCATATTTTTCCTGCGAAATTAAAATTTTCTTACTTCTAAGGAAAATACAAGTAAAATGAGTTAGGTACCTACATTTCTGCCAAGAAAATATTCTGCGACACATTCAAAGTTACTTTTATCACTAATTGAAACTGGAAAATTTTAATAGAAAATATTAGGCTTAATGGAACAGTGAGATCAAATATAATTAGAATCTGCATGGTTCACACTTGAAAAATTCAGTCACAAAAATTTGATTTGAGCACCTAGATAAATAAAAGTTGAATCTTACACATAAATGACAGATATGACCAAAGAGCTATTCGTGGTGTTTCTCTTAAAACATACATGCATACTTAAGTATTTAAAGCCGAATGCAAGAACGATACTTATCGAATAATTCTTACATTTTTCCTATCATCAATTATATACATCGATAACATAAACATGTACGTACAAAAACCCTACAGGAACCCTAGGTTAACAGAATTTTCGAAACTGTGACATCATTATTTATTTACCTTTCTTTTTGTGTGTACTTATTGCTTTAATCATTTAATGCTGAATACCCAGAGGTGCTTTCAGAATGAACGCCCCGGTAACAACCAAAATACTCCAACGATTCAGAATGACTGGTTATTTTACCCGAGTAAATCGCCCAAGTCGTTCAGAATGTGTTGGTTGGTTTAATCAGGTGGAGAAACTTTTACCCCAGTATATAGTTGGGGAAAAATTACCCTACTTTGATTGGTTGATGCAGTATTATTTAGATAAAACTTGAAGTTGTTGATAACAATCTACAGTATTTTAATTATTTACCCTGACATTGGCAGAAATCATTCTGTTTCACCTGGGTAAACTTAGGGCAATATTTCAACTTTTTCTTAACAACCATTGATGTTTTAGTTTTTCATTCTGAACACATTTCAGGTAAACACACAAATCCACGCCAACAGTAACACCTAAAGCCCCAAAATGGACATGATTTTCACTGGATTTCACTGGATTCACAGCAACGAATTTAGATATCTTTAAATTCACACAAGACAGACAAACTGAAAAAATGAAAAAAGACCAACTGCGCAGATTCAGAAAACCTAAGTCCATTTTAGCGTTTTAGAATAATGACATTCAGATAACATTAGTGAGATAATACTACTGGGTATTAAGTAGGAGCTAAATTGTTGAAAATTTAATATTTTCTCTTATCTTGATTCATCACCTACTTCCATTTACTTATTTTAATGACTTGGAAATGGACTTACGTGACTTTATTCAGTATCAACCAAAGTACCTACTATACTCTATTCAAATAAGAAAGACAAGACGTCACAGAAACGATCACATTTCACAACCATGTAAAACTAAAAATATTGGTGCAAACAATGAAATTTTGAATGAAGCCTTTGTTGAATAGGGTGAATTTTTACTTTTTCCTTTCCCTCTTAGTCCATCTGCTCATATGACATCATGTCTTTCTTAATTGGAATAGAGTATAATTATTATACAGCAAACAAACTTTTCTGATGAACTTTGACTGATTGTGAGATTTAGCAGCTGCAACTTCATATTTACGAATTGTGAAAACCCTTGAAGCACAGCATGGCATGTACAGCAACCCATACGATACACATCATGCAGCAGCGCCAAAACATGAAATATGACAAAACTAACGCTTTGCATTAAAAAAAAATAAAAAAATAAAAACTGCTTCCAACATACTTTTGATTAACGTGTGCAGGTTTTTTTACTTACACATCTCAAAAAAGTTTGAAAACAATAAGAGAAACCTAGAAATTCATATACTTCAGTAAGGTATCATAGTAATCAATATCTTATATATTTCCCGAAGCTCAACTACAGCTTCACCCCAATTGTGGAGGCCAAAAGCCTTGTTCACACTTGGCTATTCTTCATACTACTAGTCAGCTATTTAAGGTACTATTCGGTTAACATTTGAAATAACTACACTGTTTTAACCATTTAAAATTAACTTAAACTTACGGATTTCCAAGTGAGATTTTAATGAGATACTTATAAGACTATCCATTAAATTAATGTTAACTTCAAATGGCTAAAATGGCGTAGTGAGTTTAATTGTTAACAGAATAGTATCCCAAGTTGCTGGCTAGTATCTAGAAAACTAACCAAAAAAGAACCAGGCTCAAATATGTCTTTTGCTCATTTACTACAATAAAAAATACACTAAAAATAAGTACATTGAAACTTTTTCTGCTTTAACTACTGCTGCAGTATATGGCAAAAAATTATTCAAAAATAAGTTTCAGTATCATAGAACAGTTTAAAAAATTAGATGATATATGCCACAAATTGCGTTTAATGTGTACCAAAATACTACAGTGGCATGAGCAAGGGTAAAGTGTAAAGACTGGAGAACATCATGTGTGATCAAGGCTAGAGAGAGAAGATCCAGGCCCAGGGGTCATGTAAGCAGAGATGTTCTGATACAATACTTGAACGCTTGCAAAAAAATTTTTTAGGTATTTTTTGATGGTAGAACATTCATATATAGGTACCGATAAGTTTTTCAGTTTTTCAAAATTTTTTGAGAGTACAAAGTATACACCGCAATTTAAAATTCCCCTGGAAGTATCTAAGTGTAATTAGCAAATAATTATTCGATTTATTTTTAGTGGGTACTTTGAGAGGCCCCTTTCAGAAAGTCTAGACCTGGGGAAATCACGCCTTTCCCCTTCCTTCTGACCCTTAGAGTGATTTCAGTTGTGTGGTATTAATTTTTAGAGTTTGAATACTGGAAACGTTCATCTGATGAGTAGGTACAGCAAGTTTAATAATTTCAACAAATTTTAGAAATTTTTATAGTATTTAATCATTTTGATAATTATAGCCGAATAGATTCGACATCTTTTAAATCCAGAATAAGTATGATAACTTCACACTAAATTAATCATTGGATGATAATTCCTATAGGCACGAAATTTGATTGTTAACAAGATTTTGTTAATTCGAGTATATAGTATAGGCCAATATATATTATTAATATTACATGTATATTATTTACTTGAATTAGATAATTTTTCAAGATATACGTAATTATAGTCCCAAATTCTTTGGCGCACACTCTAATAGCAAGTATTCTCAGCAAGCATTTCCATCTCTCTAGTTCAGCAACCAAAAGAACAAAATTTGTTATTAAATCCCAAATATTGCACCATCACTCAACTGAATAAAACATTAATAAACCAGAAACTTTTTCATTCTACCAAAAAAATTAGTTCTAAATTCAATAATGATGAAACATAAACCGATGGAGAATTGAAACTTGAAGTTCGAAAGCAATAGCATTATGATATACTAACATCAGTCATCAATGTATAGCCTGTTCAATACTTCCAGTCATCGAAGTAGTTGATACAATCATTTCAATTACTTAAACAAGATTCATACCAGTAGGTAAGTTCGTCCAGTTTTTCAAGCTTGTTTACTCGTTTCAGCTGTTACAATAATTTATTAGTAAATTACCAGATAGCGTGATAAAAAGGTTAATTCGCTAAACTGAACATTTTTTGCAAGAATCTGAATGATCTCATCAAGATTCAAGATAGCCGATAAAAATGACATCACGGTTTCAAAAAAATTTTTTGTCAACAAAGGTTCCTCTCTCGATGGATAAATAATTCTTAAGAAACGATTGATACTTTAGTATCATTCTTACATTCTCCCCGAATTGATTTTCAAAGTATTTTTGACGGATTTCCAACATATTCTCTTGAGGATGCGGTAAGTACACACTGCGTGATTTATCAAAACGATAGCATACATTTTTTCAGAAATTTTTCAATTTTTGTGAAGAAGGGGGAAAACTTCTGACTGAATTTTTTTCTGACAAATTTTGACTCTATCGGGTTCTTCGGTTTATATTTGTGTGTGGGGAGGTAATGTTGAAAAATCTATGGTTTTTTAACCAAATTCAAACAAAAAAAAAGGAAATTATCAATTCAATCCGTATGTGCTTATTTTTTTGTGTTTGTTCTCGCGTAACTTTTCATCCTGGCCATCGATTTTAATAAATATTTTTCTAAATGACAGACAATGATCTCATGGCGGTTCTATATTATTTTTTCAGAATCGATGAGATAGTTTTTGAGTTATCTTTAAAAAACTATTCATTTTAAGGTAGAATTGCCGCTAACACAAAGGTAAATAAGACGAGAAAGCATTAAAAACAATTTTCTCATCAAAACATCGAACTAACCACAAAAAAAAAATTAAATCATGAGTAATAACCCACACAAAATTTCTCCAACAAAATCCACTGGAAAATTACTTAAGTCGGCTCTAATCTAAAGGAAGGAAAGGAACGCCGACTTCCAATAATTCCATGAGATCTTGCAGGATAAATTTTAAATTAGTTATTTCTCTTTTTTAGCTCATTTTCAACTTTCATTTTGTAGTTGTTTCGATTTTTGGATAAAAACAATTTTTACATCATCTTCCTCATAATCACCGTACTGAACGAACAACTCGTCAACATTAAAATGTATTTTAATCCATTATTTTTGAGCAACTCTATCAGGAGTGATAAAAAATAAAATTATCCCGAAGATTTCTTCGAGATGTACCAAGAAAATTTTTTCAAAACTTTCAAAACTTTTTTTTTAATACTGAAAACTAAATGATAATGTTATTTTTTTTAATTAATGTAAAATACCAAATTCAATATTAAAACATCCAAGAACTTCATTAACATACACGAAAATAGAGAATTCGAATATTAAGATAAAAAAAACAGTTAACATCAAGAAATTCGTAATCAATAAAATCAGCGGAATCGTATTCTCATCAGTGAACGAAAAATTCGGCTACTTAAAAGAGAATTTCGATTTTCTCAGAACACAAAACAAAACCATATATTCTGTCATATCAGATCACATTCATATTTATAATTATTGGAATGTTTGAGCACGAATATATTATTTTTTGCAGTAAAGCTCCGAGACTAACAAGCTCGGTTCAGAAAAAATATTTAGAAAATTACTTAGTTATTTTTATTCAGTAAATGCCAATTGTACGGTATCGCAACAAAAAAAAATACGAATACAGCGCATAAAAAATTCGCATTAGTAGCAGAACAATTTTCAATTAAATTAAATTTTTAATAAAAAAGAAAACAAAAACTTTTCCATTCTGTCAATGAATAAAACATGAAATAATTTTCGGAGCACGAATTTGGTAACTTGTAAACTATACGAATCCCTGACACAATAAACGGACAAACTGTTAATAAGGCACACGGAAAAATACGAAAACTACAATAACTTTTAAGAATAACTTTCGGAAAAATACGATCACTAATATTCTTAAAATAATTGTAGATTTTAATATGTCATTTACTTTTTAACACAGCGAACAAGGAAATCGAAGTAAAAATTATAACGGATTCAAGTACCAAATAACTTAAAACGAATGATCATCGTGTTATATATCGGTCAAATTTCGAAAAGGAGAGAAAATATGTATCTTACCCGAACCATTACCACCAACAATTATTGGCTTGGTCGGGTGCACAGTAATAACGGAATTCACAGTACTCATCGCGTCCGATCGGAATTCATGCAAAGGAATGCCTTTCTCTGAGTATGCTTGCATCTGTGAATGAAACGATAAATCAAATATTCATAATAATATTTTAATTATTGGGTAACTTTAATCGAACAGGCAGTTCAGAAATAAGAGTTTTCGCCAGAAATAAATTCTTGAAGGACAAATGCATCACCGATTGGATGTTTAAAATCAACAAAACTCGCTTACAGTGTAAAAAAAATATGAATCTAAATGTTCTATTCTACCTAAGAAGGAATAAAGCACCCAATTACGTTTCTTTCTTTCGGTTTCCCAACAAACTAGTTTTTGAGCTCACTTCCTTTTTAACGGCCGATTCAATTCACCGGTGAACATTAATCGAAACCACACAACTTGACAAAATATAGAAAATAAATTAACTCACTCTTCGCGGCTGCATCATTGAGCCAACATAAAAACAATCTTCACGCTGAGGTTGCCAAATAGCTTTGAATACCGAAAGCCAACGGCCAGTATGATTGCCATGAGAAATTTTACTTACTAGCGCTACGAAACGACAACAAATATAATAAGCTGCAGATACGCATATATTTTTCAACACGAATATCTACTTACTCGATTTATTATTCGCGATTTCAAACACACGAATTGTATCGTCATTACCAGTCGTTAACACATATCTACCTTTTGCTGAATAAAATGCACTCGTTAGCGCGTGAGTAAAACTTTCCATGATTACTGACTGGGGTTCCACGCCTTTAGTATAACGAACATCCCACACTCCGAAGGACCTGCGAAAAAAAAACATGGTTTTACACCACGGTCAACTTGACAGGAGCAACATCGAACAATAAAAAAGCAATACCCAGTGCCAGAACTAGTTAAAAAGTAGTTTTCGTCTAAAGGATGCGTTTGAACAGTTCGAACTGATCGTTTGTGACATTGGAAACTTGGAGTATTATCATTTGGAGATCTCAGATCGAGTAAACGAACAGCACCGTTACCTTTAAAATTTTTAAAAAATAAACAAAACTAGCAAACAATCTTGTTTTCGGAGAAACATAAAATACTAACCTTCAGCGATATACAAAGTATTATTTCTTTCATGATTCCAAGTAGTATGCACATCCGATGTAAATAACTAAAAGGAAAACATAACAATATTTAAAACACGTGTGTAAAAAAAAGTATCAGTTGAAAAAAAAAGTCCAGCTTACTAAATTTAAACTGTTCGTGTTAATATCACCGATTCTAACGGTTCCATCTAAACTAGTAGAATAAAATTTTGCGTTATTTTGTTGACTGAATTTCAAGCAGTTTACGTTATACTGATGACCTTTAATTTCTACTCCACTGTAAGTTACCAAATCTCGCAATGCTAAGTTGAACATAATAATTACATTATTAAAATCAGATTTTTTTTTATTCATAAATCAAATAATTGCATTCTACAAGCGCACCAATATTTCCGTATTTATCACCAACTAGAACTAATAACTTTTTCTCTGAGGGATGGAAATCCATAGAAACAATTCGACTCGTTATTACTTTAGCAGGTTCTTCGAACATGTGGCAAAGTTTGATGGTTTCCTTAAATCTTTTAAAGAAACATAAAAACCTTTAAGTGTTTTCACGAATTATTCTTAGAATTAAGCTTCCTAAACGTACTTATCGAAATTGCAGGTGGTAAAATCACTAACAGAATCGTATGGAATGTTTATAGCATCTTTCAAACTGGAAAGAAATTCTTGATCTTCTTCCGACTCCATAATATTCAAATTTTCTGAAAAATAATAATGATCAATTTTTAGCTTGGCTTTCTCCTACAATTTCAATAAATTAACACTAATTTAAGACGAACCATCGATCATATCCGCGTCCTCTTTTGCATCGTAATCAAAACTTGAAGACTGACCATTTGGTGTATCTCCATTGTGATTCACATTACCTTGACCGATCGCACTTTGACGATGTAATCGAGGAGAACGTCGATTATCTGATTCTTCATAGTATGATCTTTCAAAACTGTGATTGCTTAAATTGATATTTTGTATACGTTCAGAACGTCGTCTACTCGTTACCTCATAACGCTTGACCCATGGTCGTCTAAATATAGGAAAAAAATATGAATTGACCAACTTTAAAATCAGGATATACGAGCATAATCTTGCTATTACTTAGCAGGAGTAATTTTTTTGACTGGTACTGCTACTAAACTGGATTTTGCAATAGCTCGAAGCTCTTGAACATCTTCATGAAAATCAATGGATCTGAAACATACACAGCAATGCTAAAGTAGGCATCGTAACATACCAATATCACACTGTAAGATTCATCATTACTTCAACATCATTTCTCGATCAAGCTTTTGTTTTTGTCTTTGCAATCTATATTCGTTGGCATCTTCATCTTCATCGTTTTCTGTTGCAGCCAATATACCGGCAAGATTGAAATGTTTATCAATAATTGGTGGAGGAGCACGTGCTGGATTAGAAGGGAGTGGAACTCTGAAAAGCAAAATCCCTTACTCAATCAGCACAGGGAGAGGATAATACAACTAACACTGAAGAAAATAAACAAACCTTTTAAGCGTAATTGATGCTCTTCTAAAGTTGCTACTATTCATTAAATCATCCGAAACTTTCTTCTTTTTTACCGCAGAGAATAGTTCATCTCTACTGCCATCACTGAGAGTTTCTCCAAAAGAAACATTTGGATCGGATACTAATGAAGCATCTTGATCGGAAACCGCTGAAATGTTTTGATCAGATAATACAGAAGTGTCGAGCTTCTTACCCCGTATTACATCAAGGTAATTGATAACCTAGGCAAGAAAACATAAAATTGAAATCACTCAACACGCATACATGAGAACTAACAAGAAAGAAACAAATTAACCAACTTTTCTACGACGAAGACTTCTTTTCAGTGGAACTGCACTCATGTTGATACGGAGTTTGGAGGTTTTGAGGAAGAAGAAGAAAGTAGTTTGAGTATATCAGTTTTTTATAATTTTAAGAAAGTTAAAAAATCTGATCATTTCAAAATGCTCATGCACACCACACACTGTACCAGTAACGAGAAGATAATACGCAGCGTACGCACATCAAGACGCCCATACATGTTAGTAGTAATCAACTAACGAGAAGTTGAAAAAAATACAATTAAGCGGGAAAAGTATATTTTTCTTTTAAGTAAACTAGAGATGGGAAGAATTTGAATTGAAAATTTCTTTGCAGTTTTTAGTCACAGATCAAATCCAAAAGACTAAGTACTAACACAAAGAAAAAATATATACAATGGAATTAAAAACAACTGAAACAAAAATAACTTTGGTCATTTATTTTACATTAAAATCCAACTTTTTGTTTTCAAATTTCAGGCTTGTAATCATAACCATAACCAGAATAATAACCACTAAAAACCTAAATAAATTGACAACATGGATTTGGGAACCGATAACCAGAACAAAAAAATTTCACATAACCAATAACCTATAACAAATTTCCATAAAATACTAAAACCATTAATCAGAACCATAACCAGAAAGAATCACTTATTATTGGTTTTTCTGAAATATCAATGTTGTTGAGGTGAATTACGATCTTTTGAAATCTATTGAGGTGAGTTCTGATCACTTGATACCTTTATATTTAGAAGAGAAATTAATTACGAACAACTACCTCATTTCTAAACGTAAATTTACTCGATTTATCTCATAAATAAAACTTGAACACTATCATAATAGAAAACTAATTTATTGTAAAAACGAAACATATTAATGTAGTATCGCCATATTGAAAACTGATGTGAGGCGTACAGAACGAGGATCGAAAGAACTTGAGACTTTCTACATTTTATTAGCGACTAAAATATGTTTCACAAACGAAATATGAAATGGCGAAGCAACAGCGTTATCAGATCGAAAGTAGTAGGGGAAACACTTTGTGATGAGAGTGTACATATGACATATATATATATAGTGTGTTTGTGATGATGATGAAGAAAGAGATAAGGTGGGATTTCCGTTACAACAAAAACAACAACGTTGAATCAGCATCACCTCTTGACCAGAAAACAGAAAGTGATAGAAAGACACAGATAAAAATGACGAGAACTTGACTGTGGGAAATCTTGATTGCAGTAGTACCAACTACTGACATCTAAAACCATCTTCCAGGCGAGTGTCGAGCCGTTTTTATTGTAACTTCTTGATAGCAAATGTTCTTGAAATATCACAGAGACTTGAGAAATCACAGCAGCTTGAGAATCACAGGAACTTGAGTAATCACAGGAACTTGAGTTTACTTAACCTTAACAAAACAAAAACGAGTATGACGCTCCAAAAACAAAAACAAACTTAAATTCTTAAATTTTGGTCATAATACTAAACAAAATTGAGCAAATAAAATCACAAAATTGATTGACCAGAGAAAAAAAAGGGAAAAAAACGTCAAAATTAAACAAACAAAATGAGTATCATAAAATTAATACTAAGTAACGAGTCACCTGCAAACAAAATAATATTAGTATTTTCAAATAAAAATGATACTTAAAAAAATAATAAGTCTTCCTGAAATAAAAGAACACATGATTAACCAGGAACAAAACAAATATAAAAATATAAAAAGTATCTGAAAAAGAAAATACAGTTATTAATATTATTCTTGATCGAGAAATTGAATTCATCTTGATGGAATACATCTGGAACAATAAACAGATATATTAGTATTTCATCAAATTAAATAGATGAGTTCATCAGACTGCTTGACATCAACTTGGTCTTGATAATAAAAGAAAGACTTGATTTCATAAAAATGTCGACTCTTGAGAAAAATTAATTTACTTGAACTAAACTTGTCATTATTTCTTGAGGTTAGAGTCAATATTATATCATAATTTTAAGTCTAGGTATCGATCGATGAATTATATTCAGCAAACTAGGAAAAATACGAAACTCGTACCCAATTTGGAATTATCCGAACTTGAGTAAATATTTTCTTGATTCTTGAACTTGAAACTTTGACCGTTAATAATTTTCTAAAATTTATACAACTTACAAATTTTGAGAAATTTCTTCTATTTATGAATAACAGAAGTTTAACGAATTTTCATTTATGAATAACGAAAATTTTATTAACTTGACTTGACTTAAACAATAGAGATGGTAACTTGATAAATTAAAGTTTTCGGATATACTTGAGTGACTCTCTTGACTTACCATCTTAATTGCTTAATAATTTTTCACGTAAGAACTCATGTTGCTGAGCCGTAAGAGGTTTTGTTAAGATATCAGCAACTTAATTATTTGTTGATACATGAATAATTTTGAGTAAGTTATCACGAACATACTCTTTTACCTTGAGATATCGACGTTCGATATGTTTAAGTTTACCATGATTATAGAAGATAGATACTAAGTTACAGGTGGACTGATTATCTTCATACACGGTAACTTGAGTTTTAAACTGAGGAAAAGTTTCTTCAGTTAACCTACTACAATAGAGCATATGACTTGAAGCAACAGCAACGGCTACAAACTCGGCCTCAGTAGTTGACTCAGCAATTACATCTTGTTTTCTGCTGCCCCAAGCAATTGTATTACCAAACTGTTTAATACAATAGTCAGTAGTGGATTTTCTTGATTTATCTGCTGCGAAGTCAGCATCAACATACGCAACAATAACTTCATCAGGACTTGAGTAGGTTAAACCTAATGTCGAAGTGTGTTTTAAATAACGAACTACATGACTTACTAAAGTTCGATGTAACTTTGTAGGTTTTTCTTGAAATCTAGCTAAGAAACTTACCGCAAAAGAAATTATCTGGGCGAGTAGTATTAGCTAGATATAAGAGTGACCCAATAGCCGTCCTATACGAATTATGAGGAGGTAGGAGTGTTTCTTGAATTTTTGGAAAATTGGCAAAAGAGTTCAAACTAAACGTTCACCACAATTTTCTAACTTGAATTCGTGAATTAGGGTTTTGATGTAATCCTCTTGATATAAACGAAGATTACCAAACCAACATAACAACTAGGGGAACCTAAGTTCTTGATTTCAAAATTTTCTTGGATAGACTTGATAGCATCTTGAACAACTTGATTGCTAGAGCCCATAATTAAAATGTCATCAACATAAGCTAACATTATGACAAAATTATTACCACTTGATTTCATGAAAATGCAGCCTTGGCGTAATAATGGTTCAAAACCCTTACTCTTGAGAATTCTTGAAAATTTTACATACCATGACCTAGGTGCAGTAGCTAACCCATACACCGCTTTATTTAACTTGAGTGCATAAAGTTTGTTATCAAGATCAATACCCTGAGGTATTGAGGTATATTTATCTCGATCAATCTCACTATTGAGAAATGCAGTCTTAATGTCTAGCTGTGTAATTCTTAACTTAAGTTTGCAAGCTAAAGAAAAGAACCAACGAATTGTGGTTGCAGTTGCAGTAGGCGAGTAGGTATCTTGAGTTGAATATTTTTCTTGATCAACAGCATCAACTATTACAAGGCGAGCTTTGAAAGCTCCATCAGGTTTAATGGTAAAAATCCACTTCCACGGAAGTAGTTGATGACCCTTAGTATTTGATTTTGGGACAATACGCCAAACCTTGTAACAATTTAGAGACTTGATTTCTTGAGTTATTGCTTCCTTCCATTTAGGCCAGTCAGGTGATTTTAATGCCTCTTTGTACGATTGAGGTGCATTAGGAGAAGAAACCTGTTTCATCTCTTTTATTATTCGCATCAGAGATACGAAGAATTTGCACTGAGCCATCAATCACTTGACTTTCTTGAGAAAGATCCCAATTATAATCAATTTCGATTATCTCATCTAGGGAATTATCTTCACCAACTTGAACTTGAACAACAGGAGAAGCAATATCTTGATCGGGACTTGGACTTGAATCAACTTGATTTTCTACCAAACTATCATTACAAGCAACGTTAGTAGATAGAGAATTATCTTGATTTTCAACTTGAGTTAAATTTTCATCAGGAAAATCTAATTCTTGATTACTAAATTCTTGAATAGTTTCTTGACGTTCATTAATTGCATCCCTAAATGTTTTACTTTCGTCGAATTTGACATTACAAGAAACGTTAGTCTTTTTAGTAGCAGGATTATATAAAATATAACCTTTTTAATATAGCCTACTAAATATTGTTTAGTACTAACTACATAAAATTTTCGACCCGTAGGTTGATTTTCTTGAAGTACATAAGCCAGACAGCCAAAAACGTGAATACTTGATAAATCAGGCTTATTTCTATAAAACATTTCATAGGGAGTCTTGAAATTTAGTGCTCTGTGTGGTGATCTATTAAATAAATATTCGGTAGCATCAGCAGCTAAGCCCCAAAAAGAAGTAGGAAATCCACTCTCTTGAATTAATGAACGAATCTTGACCTCAATAGTTCGATTAGCTCTCTCAGCAGTACCATTATGCTCACTTGTATAAGGACCAGAAGTTTCTCTCTCAATTCTTAATTCTTCAATTAGCTAATCCATGGCCTGATTCACAAATTCAGAACCATTATCACAACGTAAAGTTTTACATTGACCTTCTTGAGGGAATTGAGCCTTAATTCTCTTGACATACATCTTGAAAAACCTAGTCACTTCATACTTTTTCTTGAGTGCAAAAATACTAATATAACGAGTATAATCGTCTAAAAATACTAGAAAATAAATATTTTTCTTGACAAAAGTAGGGGGATAGATAGGGCCAATCACATCAGCGTGAGTTAATTCACCTGGTCTTGAAGCTCGTTCACGATCTTTATCGAAACGTTTACCAATCATTTTTGTTTGGTTACAAACTTGACAATCTTGAAATATGTTCGGACAAATTATGTCCGGGACACCAATAGCAACAGAACAAAGACGATATAAATTTGAAGAAGAAATATGTCCCATCCTACGATGCCAAATATTCCCTTCATTCACCAATTTTGTTCTTTGTTCGTCGCTTATCATTTTCTTGACTTTTCGATTTTTCCTTTTACCAGTTTTCCTACGATAAACTGATAAAGAATTCGAATTAGTCTTAACACTACTTGAATTTTCTTGATTTGATGCCCCCTTCGAATCCTGCACAATTTTACCAGAATTTGCGGAATCGATATTACTTGATTTATTTTGTTGACTTTTACTTAACTCCATTTTATCGAACTCATTGATCCAGGAGTCATCAACATCAAACCTGTCAGTAGCAACATTAGACCCATTACTATCAGACTTTTTGTTACCAGACAATTTACTTGATTTGGGGGACTTGACTTGACTTTTATTACCCAGACCACTTTGATCAGCAATTTCTGACAAACTCGGATCATTAGTGTATTCAGATAATAAAATTGATTTACCTTTAAATATTCTTGATAAAGCCTTTTTGTATTTCTTGATATTTTTATTCATACTTGAAGGGACCAATTGATATCTATCTTGACTTGATACTATCTTGATGAGCAGTTTACTTAACCCAACCTCTTCTTGCCTGTGAAATGTAACTTGATTAGACTCAAAGAGTAACTTGATTTTATTGTCATTAACAAATTGCTTAACACTAATAAGACCATTTGCTAGACCAGGAACTACTAAGACTTCTTTTAGAACAAAGGTAAATATTCTTGATGACGATTCGTGATTTAAGGTAAATAAAATCAAACCCTCACCCATAGCTTTTAAAACACTATCTTTGCCAGCTTGTCCCAAAGTTTTGTCTTTCGGGAAAGCTCGATAGTTTAAAACTTGGTGACTGTAGGCTACAGCATTATTTGTTGCCCCACTATCAATCACGAATACATCAGTATCTTGATTACACGAATCTTGATGTAGGGAATCTTGATTATTAATTACATTTAAATTAATTAAATGCAACTCACTTGAAATACTGTTAGGATCTGGTTGCGATGCAGGACAGTTTCTGGCTTCATGACCTGGTTTTTGGCATTGGTAACAAACCTTCTTGTTGCCGTTGAAACATTTGTCCGCCGTGTGACCATTCCAGCCACAGTCCTTGCAGCAAACTTTCCTGTCTTGATTCTCCTTCTTGATATCTTGATTTTGTTTCGCGGGAGTAGTAGGAGTTGTCTTAACACTAGATTTATTACTTGATTCATCGAATGACTTATAAATAACATTACTTGAAGAAGAACTTGATAATGGAGCAGGCGATTTACTTGACTGAGGTGTCGAGGGAGTCGACGCTGCTTTACATGCGTATTCTTGACACTTCGGAGCACTCTCCACCGGTTTAGCAGACGTCGACTTCTTTCTTTCTATGTAATCCAACAGGGATGTCCGTAGCATTTCCTCAGACAAGTCCTCACCTGCTCGAGCACATAGAGTATCGATTACCACCTCGAACAAAGGATTTAGTTTTTGAATCAACTTGATTAGCCAAAAGGATGGTGGAAAAACTTGACCAAATTCCACTAAACTTTGTCGGGCAGCATCGAACTTTGAAAGAAACAGAATTAATTCTGTATTTTCTACGTACTTGAGATCGTCAAAATGGTTCATGACAGCAATCATGTCACGAATTGTCTTACTACCGTACTGCCTCTTGAGCTCTTGATAAATTTCACAGGCTGATTCGAGATGAAAGATTAGCGTCTTGATTGGTTGTGCTACATTCATCTGAATCAGGTTCTGTACTTGAGCATCGACTCCTCGGCGAATGTTCTCAGGAAGGTTGAGATGTTCAGCTTGAGGGAATGCGATCCACTCGATCGTATTTGCCGCCGCCAAGTCATTCTTGATGTCCCTCTCCTGTAGGGTAACTTGACACTTGAGGTGGAGGCATAAAGTCTGCTCTTGATTCTTGATAATTTGGTATTTGACCAAAACTTGATTCTTGACCGACGTTAGTTAGTCCAGGAGGAGGAACAAAATGACTTTTCGGCGACATTTTCGAGAAATCGAGTGCCACGAGTGCTTTTGACGCGGAGTCGACTACCAAGCTGTCGACATTCGACGACAATTTAATTTCTGGAAAAACACTTGAATAATTTTTATTAATATTTACTTGATTAGAACTCGTTGATATAGCAGATGGCGATTTGCTTGAACTTGATGTTTCTGCTTGACTCGACAAACTACTTGACGGACTTGAGAACGACGTAGACGAGATATCTTGACCTACCGTACGTAATGGTATTATTTTATCGTGATTAAGCTCGATGGATGGTGATGTCGACTGGCCTGGTTGAACCTTCTTGACAATCTTTCCGGAATCCGAGAAAGTAACAGTGATTGTCGGTTCAGCCATAGTACTCGAAGACATCTTGATTTCACCAGCCATATCGGATAATTCTTGAACAAGCGGTAGATATTGAATTTGAACGATATTGTCTATCGTATCAGTTGTCACAGTATTCACGACCAGATTAAATGACACCTTCTTGATTTTAGATACCTGCTTCTTTTTCGTGACAGGAAGAGCAGGAACTTGAGAACGGCCTTTGTGTGTATTCGGAGCCGTAAAAGACGAAAACCGACGAACACAACCCGTGAATTTCTTGAACAACGAACTTGAAAAATTAAACGATCTTGACTTACGGACTTGAAATTTTTTGTAAAATAAAATACGAACGTAATTCTTGACAATAACAAAGGCGCGAACACGCGAACACACTTGAACTCTGCTATCACTTTATATTTCGAAGAGAAATTAATTACGAACAACTAACTCAGTTCTAAACATAAATTTACTTGATTTATCTCATAAATAAAACTTGAACACTCTCATAATAGAACACTAATTTATTGTAAAAACGAAACATATTAATGTAGTATCGCCATATTGAAAACAACAACGTTGAATGAGTGTCACCTCTTGACCAGAAAACAGAATGTGATAGAAAGACACAGATAAAAACGATGAGAACTTGACTGTGGGAAATCTTGATTGCATTAGTACCAACTACTGACATCTAACAGATATGGAAAAGATAAGAACGAACTTCCATCTTAGAAAAAGATTTATTATCGACGTTAGTACAACGACTGACGAGCGGAGAACATTCTCCGTCGAGCAGTGGCGGTAAGAATATTGTGTCGACTATCAGTGTTGCCACATGTGAAACGAATAAATGTAATAAACATGTTACATACAGTGTTAGTCAGTATAAGGTTATGTTATTGTGAGGGAGTGAGGGAATTGTATCCCAACACCCCCCTGCGATTCAAAACGGACAAACAAACATATAAATAAATAAAAAAAGGTATCACACAGTGTATGTATTAAAATAAATAAAAAACTAGTGGTCAGTATCAGTGGGTAAAGCTGATTACGATTAATGTGATAACATTTTCATATTATTGATAAAAATTCGATTTCGATGTTAAATGGGAAATACATGTAAATAAATATCGATCTGGTTTATAAAAATTCAATATATAAAAAAATCTATATTTTTCGATGTTAAATGAAAAATGCATGTAAACCAATATCGATATTTTATCGATGTGTGAGAAAAAATAGGAAAATAAAGAAACATCGAATTTGAAAACAGATCCTATATAGAAAATAAAAATGTTATCATATTAATAAGCAATAGCAGTCAAAATTATTAAATGTAAATATCATATAAAAAATGCTAGAAAAATGGTAAAAATTAAGTCGTTGACTAGTATCACGATGTACAATTAAAATGTGTATAAGTTTATGAATCAATTGTTTCATCTTATATATTGTGTAATTATTAACATGAGGTATACATTTAACCTTCTGTTATAGTGTCACGTCTTATAAATATTGTGTGATTTTAAATTATTATATATATAAAAGGAAAGGTCGGAGAGATCAATATCTCCTCATCGTCAGCTGTGGAAGAAAACATTATTATCTATGTCCTTATAATTAACTGTGTGGGGTTTAAATAAATATACTATTGTTGGAATCAATTGGATTTGTTAGGGGATGCTGATGCCATTAAGAGAGGCAGAGCAGCGACAGGGAACCAGTTGTAAAAGTATGACGTGAGTTGTGAAACGAAGTATGGACCACTCAGTTTACAATAGGCGCTAAAAGACCGACGCCCATCCACAGTCCAAAACCAAATACCAAAAATTTTGAGGGTTATGTCAATTAAGACTATTGCCGAAAATTTGACTTCCTCGGAGGATTCTCGTAACGATATTTTGGAAGGTTTTCCAATCAAGTGCTTTAGTTAATATATTGGCAACTTGATCAGGTGACCTAATATCATTGAAGTTTATCAATTTTTGTTGAAATGCTTCCAACAGTGCGTAGCATTTGATCGCAAGGGACCTGGATCATTTCTGGCCTCCCCCAGATGCAATGAGGGACGCAGATATATTGTCCTCGTACACCTACACTGGGTCAGTTACAGAGAAAACGCTTTCCATAAGTCTCCAGATCACATATATGTCGTTGAGTGCATCATTCAATGCAATTAACTTGGCTGCAGTTGACAAAGTTGCAACTGTGTGTTGCCAGTGAACGGCCCAATTTAACAAGTCTTCGTTTACAAAAATCATGAAGCCGGTTGTGGAGCACCCTTTCTCCAAGTTATTTATGTCAATGGGTGAATTGTCTACGTCGGGTGCATACGACGCATCGACAAAAGCTTTGATATGTGTTTGGTCGGAGTGGAAGACCAGAGAGAAGTCTCTTGTAGTTTTAAAGTATCTAATGATACGACGAACATAATTTTTTATTTCATTGTTGGAGGATGCCTGAAAACGAGATAGGTAGTTGACGGTGAAAGCAATATCCGGGCGGGTTAGTCTTGCCACATATAGCAGATTCCCAATCAAAGCCTTATATTCGGTATCGTCAATTCCATTTGATGGTTTATTGAGTTTAAGTCCAGTCTCCATGGGTGTTGAAGATGGATTGCATTCGGTCATTCCGAACTTCCGGAGAATCTTATCAATATATCTATTTTGTGTGAGTATTATTTGTTTTCTTGAGATATCATGATTTATTTCAAATCCAACGAAAAACATTGGGTTGTGTTCTATTTTTAATGTGAAGTTTTTATTAAATGTGTTTATTAAGTCTTGTGTCCACTCTTCGTGTTTGCTAGCCAACAACATGTCATCCACATAGACTATTAGGAGTGCTATTGCACCAATATTGTCCTGTTTGACATAAACATCTATCTATCTTTGACTGGGTAAATCCAGCTTGAATTATTGTTGAATTCAACAAATCGTACCAACTTTTGGAAGATGTTTTAAGTCCATATATTGACTTTATGAGTCTCAGGCAATTATTTTTGCCTAATTGGCATCCCTTAGGGTTTAATATGAATATTGGATATTTTATTTGTGAATTAAGGAAGGCTGTTTTTATATCAAATTGTGTTATGTTTAAACCATATTTATTAGTAATTGACAGTATCCATCTGATTAACCAGTATTGGACTACTGGGGCATATGTTTCAGTTAGAGAATAGTGAGTGAGATCTTTAAAACCCCTCGCAACCAATCTAGCTTTCGGTATATGAACGCCTTGGTTGTCGGGTTTCGTGGTGAAACACCACTTTGTATCTACCAACCTCACATTTCTCTCCTTTGGGACGACTTCCCACACGCCCATATCAGATAATGAATTCAGCTCGTCTGTAATGGCTTGTTGCCACTCTTCCTTAAAGGGGTTATTTTCGACATCCTCCCATTTTTGAGGGATATGGTCCTCAATATAATTTTTATATCTTGATTTGAATAAATTTAAGATTACAGGTGTATCTATGATGTTATTATTACCTTGTGTATTTTCATTATTATTATTTATATTATTTATTTGTTTTATGTTTCTCGTTTCATCAAATCTGACATCGCAAGTGTCGTGCGATGTGTCCATTAATGGGTCCCTTATGCAGTACCCACTGTTGGTATACCCTACAAAAATCCCTTTGTCGGATCTTTGGGTTAATTTTGGATGTTCACTGTTGGCTCTTTTTCTTTTATTTCTAGTGGCTTGTTGCTGACGGACCTCTATGGGGATGTGCCTGTGAGCGAGAGACCCAAAAACTCTCATATTGGATAAGTCCGGCTTTGTGCCATAAAACATCTCAAAGGGGTTCTTGTTATCTTTATTGGCCCTAGTTAGGCTTCCGTTTATAACATAAACAGCCGTCAGAACAGCCAATGACCAAAACCTGAAATCCAAATCGGAGTCAAACAACATAGCCCTTGTCCTTGCCATAATCGTTTGATTCTGCCTTTCGGCAATCGCATTCAACTGGTGAATACGGAACAACTGGCTCAAGGTTTACGCCATTGTTCTCACAAAATGTTTTCATATTTGAGTCAAGGTATTCCCTAGCATTGTCACATCTTAAAGTGGCTATTGGGTGATCCGGGAATTTCGACTTTAGTTTCATATATAATTTTTTAAACTCCTCGAAAACCACTGATTTTTTTTCTATAGTGGAGATAAAAGTGTACTTTGTGGCATGATCCACGAAAATCAAAACATATTTTTCACCATATATGCCTGGTGACAAGGGGCCCATTGTATCTGATGAAACGAGCTCGAGTTTCCTCTCAGGTCGTGTGCGAGTTCCATTCTGCCTTAATCTTCTAGAGTTAGCTTTCATGCATACTTCACACAGGCTGAACTCGCCATCACAAAAAGCAATTCCATTTGGAATACCTCTTGAGACCTTTGTCAGAAATTTTAAATTTTTTCCTGATAGGTGTCCTAATCTCCTATGCCATATCATTTTTTTGTCTATTTTCGATGCTTCTGTACTTTCATTATATTCTTGATTGTCACTTATTGTATTATTATTATTTATTATTATTAGTGTTTATATCTACACTCTCATTCATTTCACTTCTACCTTCATTCATTTCATTTTCTTGTGAATTATTAATATCATATTCGTCATTAGGATTTATTATTATGTTATTATCTATATTATTATTACTTATATTTTCTTGTTTTTTATTATTAGTGTTCTCTCCACTGTCTTCATTTTCCTCCTGGCTTTCCTCTATAATTTCTTCTTCCTTTTCATATTCCATCCACTCATCCTGGGAATTTATATTGGGCATACATGCCAATTTATTAGATTCATTATTATAAGGACATATTTTATTTAATTCGTCTTCATCTTCCACAATATTAACGGCGGACTCTGGTACAATTTTGTACTTCACCATGTACACGCCTCTAATTTTTGAGGCTGAAAAAATGGCTTCATCCGTGCCTCGGACATATATGTGTGCTACAGAGAAATTTTGATCTATGCCTAGCGCTCTATTTACTGTTATTTTAATCCCTGACAACAGATCTACGTTTAGAGATGGTACATAATGTACATTTTTTAGCCTTATTATGGTTTGGTTTCTCTCTGAGTTCTCCACTCTGATAAACATAGTACCTATATGTGTGGCAATGAGTAGTGTATCCTGAATGACACATTCCAGCTCGATAGGCTTTTCCAACATTATTGGGTTAGACAATTTTGATAAGTCTGATATTACGTGAGCAACAGCTCCACCATCTAACATGATTCTTTTAGTGAGAGGGACATAATTTGAGTCTGACTCTTGTTTTGTTTCTCTAGATGTAATTAAATTTATTATTTTATTATTATTTGTGTTTATTCTCGGATCGTGATTTTTGTATCTGATCATCATGGACCATTGAACGTCATTTTCCTTCTTCTTCTTATTATTATTATTATTATTATTATTATTATTATTATGGTTGTTGTTTTATCCGTATCTTGTGTTTTGGGCAGGACCATCTAGTTTATCTTGTGGTTTTATACCCTCTTTATTTGACGGACATACTTTAGCTATGTGTCCTTTGCCATGACACTTAAAACATACTAAAATGTTCAAATTTGGCAAAGTATTTTGATTTTGATTATTGTTATATTTTTTATTTTCATATGTGTTATTATTATTCTAAGATGTTTTTGATTGTTGATTATTATAATATATCATTTTCCCCTGATCTACATTTTGACTGTGATTTTGGTTTCTATTGGTGTTATTATATCTATTGTAATTTCCACCATATTGAAATTTTTGATTCTTATTATTGTGGTTGAAATTACGAAATTGTTATTATTATATTTTGACTTTTTCTCGTCATACAACCTATCTGACCTTTCGATCAACATGGCATGGAGTGTTTCAATTGTTTTTTGATCCTGACTTAATGTATTAAACTCCAGCCTTGTCATGTCGTAGTCCATGTTTAGAGATATTAAAAGCTGCTCTATTTCTTCCTGTTTATCAAGAGGTTTACCACAGTCCCTTATTTTTTGAGCTGATCTCGAGAACACATCTAAATAGCTCCTCATGTTACCGTCACTATTAAATTTTAATCTTTGGAAGGCCTGCTTCACGTTAATATATGTCACTTGCGTGCAGCTCTTGTACCTTTCATCTAATACTTTTAATATTTGATTTATGGTTTTTAGGTCTTTGACTCTTTCAATTAATTCGTTATTAAGTCCCTGATAGATTAGAGCTTTTCCCTTTTCTTGATTACGGAAATATGCCATTCGATTAGCTGGACTAGCATTGCCAGGATCAGGGTTTAAAAAATTATTCAGCTCAAGTCCCAAAAATAGCACTTTGGTCTCAACATCGTGCATAATTGGATTCAATCCTTCTGCATAGAGTGTTGAGACCATCGTGGTCCTCCAGGCATTGTAATTCCTTCCATTGAATACCTTTTTTGTATCAAATCGTGACATTTTATTATTAATTTTGGAATATTCGGGAATTTAAATCCTACCTCAGAAACACGAGAACTTAAATCTAAAGGGTAACACGGTCTCAACCACACAATAATGCACAACACGGTCTTAACCACTCGATAGGGAATGCAAATTAAATAAACTATAATATGACATTCAATAATTAATTAATATTTTAAAATAATTCTCACTAAATGTATGTTGCCAACGATGAGGTGATCTCTCCGCCGTTGTTTCTGTTTCTTGAGTGATCGATTTACTTGGACTTTATCGTTAAAAATGTTCAAAATCGAATTGACTAAAGCTTTAGGTCTTGTTTCAGAACGAAAATGATTCTGTTAAACACGTTAAAACATAAATTAATATTCATTACAGAAATTATTCAACGAAAATATAAAAGAGATTACTGCTGAAAAGGATATAATCTGTTAACCTTCAACTATAGAAAAATGTTTTATTGTATGTGAACAGGAAAAAGTTTGTCACCAATATTAATGATCATGAATATGGGTTTTCTTTTGTTGGATTCGATGAAGCTCATCCAACAAAGATTTCCTGTTTCTGCAATTCTCGACCAACAAGATAAAGTTTGAAAGGATATTAAATCCACCTTTCAAGTTTCAACTTTACTTGAAATTTGGTCGAGAATATACACGAAAATATACCAAATTTTAACTTTATGTTACCGAAATTTCAATTTTTTTAGTCAATTTCAAGCAAAATCACACGAATCAATAATTAATTAATCTAAATTTTTTACTTATCTTATATTTTTTTGTTCACTTTTGTAGTTTTTAGATGTTTTCCTGCTGCTTTCATACCCAGTTGACACCAAACTTCGATGATTTTTCTCAGGAACTTTTCAGATTCTCGATTTCTCTAGCTTCGTGTTATTCTCCGGAACACAGCATAAACAATTGCCAACTGTTTTTGATTCTATGAACTGGTTTTCCAAACCACAGGATCCTTTCGTATTTGATTTGCTTTCTCCAAACTCTCAATTTCGACGTTTTAACAGGCGCCCAAGAATTTATCGTTGTTTTCATTAATTTTCAATTTAATTATCGATTTACTCAAATTAAAACTTTTAACTTTTTCAGGATATTTACTTTAATCACTGAAACGAACTTTGCATTCACAAATTTTACACTTTTCCTACCACTTTGCATGGAGGTATCACACGGCGCTAAGCCTTTTCACTTTGCGTGAAACACGAACTTTTAACTTTTAATTAATTACACAATTAACACATTTTAATTACCGCACTTCTTTTTCCGCTCCGTAGCTCTTCCTACCATATTGAGGTGAGTTCTGATTACTTGATATGGAAAAGATAAGAACGAACTTCCATCTTAGAAAAAGATTTATTATCGACGTTAGTACAACGACTGAGGAGCGGAGAACATTCTCCGTCGAGCAGTGGAGGAAAGAATATTGTGTCGACTATCAGTGTCGCCACATGTGAAACGAATAAATGTAATAAACATGTTACCTAAAGTGTTAGTCAGTATAAGGTTATGTGTTCGTGAGGGAGTGAGGGAATCGTATCCCAACAAAATCAAACACAGTTAAAAATATGAACTCAACTATTTTATTTGAAGACATCGTAACAACAGCTAAACCTTCGAGGATATATGTATGATGGAAGTGACACATGAGCAGTTTTGATGTCCTGCCTATAGAAAGAGCTTTTACAAACTGTTGTAACGGAAATCCCACCTCATCTCTTTCTTCATCATCATCATGATCATCATCAACACACTGTATATATATATATATATGTCATCAAATTCTGCTTCTCTCACGAATCACTTCCCCTACTTTCAGTCGCCAATAACGCTGTGCTTCGCCATCTTATACAATATTATATTTTATTCTCGAATATGTTTTTTCAGTCTGCTAATAAAGTCACTTGTGAATAAAAGTCTCGTGTTCTTTTTTGGTCCTCGTGTACTATACCTCTTTCTTCCAGATCAAAATTAATCAAGTGAGAAATGCAAAAAAATGTGGTTTCCATCATTCCCTGCCAAACTAACCATAAGCTGTGGACCATAAGTATAAGCAATATTTTTTGACTATCTTATAGAATAAATTGAAATATCTTATATTTTCATTTTTTTTTAATTCCACAATCTGGAAATTTTTGTATTTCTATTTTATAAATGTAAAAATTTACATTTATAGGTAATAACTAATGGTACAAACTATAAAGTATAAACAGTTAAAAACAAAAAAATATGAGGCGAAGCAAACCAAGGTTGTTTTAGAAATTTCTTGTATAAAAACTTTTCAAGTTATAAGCTAGAGCCATAAATTTTAACTACAAGCCATAAGCTTGATCCAATCAATTCATAAGCTATAAGTTATAAGCCTAATTAGGCATTAGCTATATTTCCAAGGATGTAAACAAAAACTATGTGTTTAAGCTTTATTGAATAGCTTATCATCCCTAGTGGCTAGCTATCACATCTATGTGATAATGTGGAGTACTATTGTGCTAGTGATTGACTTCATCCTACTCTGTTCACACTAACAAGTTCATATTGCCAGAATCACCTATAGACATAATGATTAGTTGGGTCGAGATGAAAAGATATCAATGCACATTGTTATACAGTGATAAACCTCATTTTGTATAGTAAACAAACATAGTGTGTCAAGCAAACAAGTGTGGATATGGTTTATGACAATTGTGAAATAATACCACCCTTCTTAATGAAAAGAGAGTATAGCATAATCTTTGATCATTTAGTACTGGATACCTAGTAGCTCTATCTCATCAATGTTAACGAAACATGCAATCATTCTAAAGCACAAGAATGGACATCAGTTTTCTGAGCATGTGCAGTAGATCTTTTTGCATCAGTTTTTATTGAGGTACATGTCCTCTCCATCCCACTTTTGGCGACACTACTCACACACATGTTTCACGCTTTGACCACACCCTAGATAGACACACCCTGTACAATCTTGTACAATGCTTCCCATTGAAGTACTGATAAATACCGAGTGTGACATCACATTGGGGCAAGAAGTTATTTTACCCAGGTTATACTGCTGTTATTTCCTGGTTTTTAAAATTAATTTTAGCCAGGTTGGAGTTTTTTTTTTTTTTTTTTTTTTTGAAAAATTGTACTTAATCATTTCTTTTTTTTTTCTATTAAAAAATTCATTTTAAAAGGAGAAATAAACTTTCTTTGATTTTTTTTTCTTCAAAAAATCCTTATGCGATTTAACATGCACTTGCCCTATTGTGACGTCATTTATGTGCGGTTTAATTTTCCATTGACATAGCGTGTCTATCTAGATAAATATTCTCCAGACGCTGAGTTAAATGGCCAAATAACCAAAGTGTAGGCACCAATCCACTTGAGTGCTTTGGTGCACAAGCACTCATATAGAAATTTTTTCAGGTTCAAAGCACCCCCACAAATTTCCCTGTACTCACAGAAACTTCGCTCTGAAAATTTCAAAGAAAACAAAAAAAAAAAACAAAATAATATCAAATTTAATAGCACCTACCCCTTTCCTAAGAAAACTGGATAAAAAAATTTTCACCTTTAACCAGGTTTCAGTATAAAATGAATTCGAAAATATTATTATAAACTTTGTGCGACAAAATTAGGATAAAAATTTTAGAAATTGGTTTTCAACCATAGTACTTTTTTAGCTCTATGCAATGTCTTAAGTGTACAATAAAAATTTAACCTACAGTTCGATCGCTTGACAGCTTTGAAGAAGTGTCTTTCAAATTCTCCCAAAAAATTTAGGGTACGAAAATAAAAATAAAAATTTCAACTAATATTAATTGGAAACTTAATATCAATGAGGTAATAAACAAAAATATGTACATTAAATTTCTTGTTTAAAGACCAAAAAGGCTGAATTTTCAATGTTTTCCAATTCTTTTAATTTTGAGAATGGGCAAAATTTAGTGAATTTTTTTTTCTTCACAGCCAATACTACCATTTGGCCCAATCAAAAATGATATTCTGCCGACAAATATTTTTGCTGTCATGAGATAAAAATTGTGATTTTTTCAATATTTGAAATACGATAACGCCTTCGATTAGGGAATATGCAACTGTTTGTAAGTGTATTTTTTTCTTATTTTGTATCAAAGTTATATAAATAAATTTATACTATACTTCTCTCTTCACATTTTACCATCCTGCCGAACGAAATTTGGATACACTTCATAACTCTTACTACGTTCGCGTTTGAATTTAAAAATGGTACAATGCAACGATGAATCCAAATTTTTCATTACATTTTGAGAGTAGGAGATTTATTTCATCTTCCAGACCATTAGTATAGAAATTGTGGTAAATTATGGTAGCAATAATTTATTAAATTCTGCGTAAAATTAATTCTTATGATTCAGCCACGACGTCTCTCAGTTTGAAGAATAAATCGCAAATTCCGTCTAGCTTTGAGAAGCCTTATCAGCTGCCAGAGTCACACCCTGTATACGTTCCACAAAAGCGGAAAAATTGCGCTTATTCTGAAAAGTTAAAACCCCCTTCTTCAATCAGCTGATCGGTTCGACTTACGTGTATAAATATAGTCATTGAGCACTTGCCGGTCGCAGTTTTTTCGATTTTATCCTTTTTTTCTTTAAATTCACAGCTGACTTTTTGTAGAACAATGGACACAAAAAAGTATTCTGCGGACGGATGTTTGATTCCCTCCAACACCAAATTCTTCGGTTTCCATTTCATTTCTGCAAAAGTTAATCTTTGCAAAAATATCCGTAAGTATGCATTTATAAACAAGAAAAAAAAAACAAAAAAAAAAACCACTTTATCCCACTTTGAATGATTACACAACGAGCTATTTTTTCAAAGTAATTCATAATTTTTTGGGCAGCATGAATAGGTCTACGCCCTTTAAAGGGGTGAAAAACAGGGGTGGCTCACCCTACTGTAAACTTATTGATTATCCGAAACTCCCTCGCCCGGTTTTATACGACTGCTACATTTATCCGAGACTATCTTGAACATACCTATCTGAGAATGGATCCGTTGTCTTTTAGAAGAAAGTGTATCCGGCATTTTCCACCAAATGTACACTGCAGTTTTTTTATTTGAGTTTGTTTCTGTTTTTCTTCGAAATTTTCATTTTTCACCGCGAAATACGATGAAACGGTTTTCGTTCAGAAAATAAAAAAATGCACGCTGTCGAATTACGGAGCAAATAAATATTGTTCTTCGAATACGTGGTCACATCGAAAGAGATGTTTAATCGAAGGTAGGTACCTACTATGCGGTATTGAGTGTAATTAGTGCAGTGAGAATATATGTTGGTATTATAATTTTATCTTTTAATTTTAAAATTATAAAATATAAGTTACTTCTTATGACGCAGAATACGTGATGGTGTTTCGTTGTAAGAATGGCCTTTTTTTTTCTTTTTTTTTTAAATGGTATGTGTTCCACACCTGCTTGCAAATGGTTACCATATTGGTTACTATCCATTAAACAGAGGACTCCATCAGTAATGAACGCATGATTCCATTAGTTTCGAAAAAGTAATCGTCATTTTGAATCAATAGAACATACAGTTAACGATTATTACCACCAAAAGAAGTACCTTCAACATCGTCCGGCTAATAATTTATGATTGTACCTACCTGTATTTAGCTATACTGCGTTAATTATCTAGCTATAATTTAGAGTAGCAGTAACTCCTAATTCGGCACACTGTCCACAATACTCGTCGAAGAAAAACGGAAGTTCAGCCTTATCGTCTTTTTCGTCTTTTTGACAAAAAATTAATTTTCAATGTGTATCAGCTCCCTCAGTTTTTAAAATAGGCACAACATGGTCACATAATTTTTTTATTTTTTCGTCTCAGTGGGTCATTACTTCGGGGTCAATCAAAAATTGTAATCTGATAATTAACAAGTCCGTTGTCGTGGCTTGAAAATTGTGATTTTTCAACATTCGAAACACAATAACGCCTTCAATTTGAGGATATGTAACTCATTGTTCTTGAATTTTTATCTTGGTTTATCGACTTCTATCTTCATCGACGAGCATGCCAAACGAAATTCGGATTCCCCATTACGTAAGGTCTGCTTATACCGTGCTAATATGTTTATAGGGTGTCCGAACTTCGTTTGACAAGCAAATAGATGTGGACAGAACTGAGTAAAACAAAAATAATACATAATTATTATGGAAGGGAAAGGACGACGTATGAAAAGTTGCTTACTCCAAAATTGAAGGGGCAATAGTGTTTTATCCATGAAAAATTACCATTTGAGGGGAGGTAATCAGCTAAATACATTTGTTGACTGTGGCAAATAGTAGTACTTACTTGGACAACCAAAAATGGATGGCTTTTCAAAACTGTTACTAACCGGTACTCAAACAATTTTTTTTTGGAACCAAAAGCAAAAAGAAGCGTATAGGAAAAATTGTTGGTAGCGCTACTAAGAAGAGAACCAAAATAACATTGCAATTTGGCACCATTTAGGTAATGGAAGCAAAATTTGCTTTATTTTGGAAGTAGAAGTAAAAGTGAAAAAAAAAATTCATGACTGATCTATTCATAAGACCCTTCGATTAATAGCCAATAATAATTTGGTGTAAATTTTCAAGGTCATAACAAAAAAAAAGCTATCATTTTTGAATAATTAGAGAATAAAATAGAAATCGGAGGTGGAAGCGAAAGTGAAATAAAATTGGAAGTGAAAGTAAAAGTCGAAATGGAACCTACATCTGATAAAGTTCTACTGAAACTGAAAGGTTTTTTAAATAGAAACTAAAAAAGGAATTAGACCATAATTATATTCAATGCAGAAGTGGAAGCGGAAGCGGTTCTAGAAGCAAAATCGTTACGGTTCCATAGCCCTGTTTCGAGTAGGTAACTTTTTACACTGAAACGTTTTACTTGTTTAATCAAGTTCTATAAAATATCTGTAGATTTTAGCCACTTTTCTATTTTTTTTATGAAGGAGTTCAAAAATGTTTTTTTCCTAATAACTTAGGTAGACTTCAAGATAACAGATCACCATCCTAAGGTATGCCCGACGAAGTTCGGACACCCTTTTGCATATAATATTTTGTTGTAGTTTTGATATTGTTTTTGGAAACTTCGGTATATATTGTTATTTTTCTCTCTGAACAATTTACCAACAACAATATGAAGATAATTCAGCTGGGTTTTTTGCATGATTCTAAAGCAAGCTTTGGGAAATTAAAAAACTAGTCTACGAGTATTATGTATTTTGTATCATGAAATATGGAGAAGGATATTAAAATAATAAGTTGATCCCCAGATTAGATAATACTCACCAAGAACTTCAGTATAGTACTCGTAAATTATTAAGGCTCTAAATTAAATTATTAGTGCGATATTTTTATTATGTTATGAATATATTTATGTAATTTAACTATTCTTTGTATTTTAGGACATACTAATACGGATCCTAATGGTAACAAATCCTCAAAACTGTCGAATAATTCCTACATTAAGATGGTCACCAATGTGAAAATTATATTTTTCAAGTAAGTCGCTTGTTTTAGAATTCTTTCTTATAATCCCAATCGTCTAATACTTTTGAGTCGTTTATAAAAAAATATAATTATTTATATTTCCAATGCCTCCGATTCAATAAAAATTAAGGGGAGGTATTTATAGAATAAGAAGAATTTTGGAGCTAAAAAACTTTGAACGATTTTCAGAAGTATTCAACACATGTCATTCAAAAAATCAAAATTTTATTTACTTGTCCAGTATACCTATGCATAGGAGTTCTTCTTTTTTTAGTGAAATAAAATGTAATTACCTTATTAAATTTCCTGATCCATAATTAGGTTAAGTATATTGAATTTTACTAAAATAAACTAAAAAAAATACAGCTAGAAGATTTTTCATATTAAATATATGTAAGTACTTACTTGTAAGTTTTGAAAGATTGATTTAGAAGTTGTAGGTTTATGTTTAGTCCTATAAGTTATAAAAATATTATTATTAGGTTTGGGTGATGTGGAGTTGAGGAAGTAAGGTTTTTCAGTAATGTTCAAGTTATTTAACTGAAGAGAGTTAGAATAAATGAGTCGACTAAGTAGGATGTGTTTAACAATTTTAATATTGTATTACAAAGATTAGGGCTATAGGTTAGTGACAATTCCTCAATTCGGTGACTATAAGTAGTGTGTGCAAGTAGAGTGTATCCAATTCCGAGACTAATAAATTATAGCTCATCTTTTAATAAAGCAGCATAGAGTTGATTTTCAATGGAATTGAATCCATGTAGTAATATTATTTTTAATTTCTCTCAGGTTGTTATTAATTCTAGTCACAAATTTAGTAATCCTATTAAAGAAGGGTTTATGTTAATGTCATGTAAATCATTTTTTAACTGCCGTTAAATACATTGTTGCCGTGGGGTTGGATTCTATCACTATGCAGTAATAATTGTAGTAGAATTTTTGTGTAGGGGATGTTCAAAATTAATAAGTAATTAGTTGATACAGAAATCAGTAGTTGAAATTTTGCATTTACAGTGTAGTGGAGTAATGCCACTAAAGCAGAAAATGCTCTATTGGACCTTCCCTCTATCTGAAGGCTGAAATTAAATTTTAAAATAGGATTAAAAAATGAATGAGTGTACAGTTGTACACCTTTTGAGGAATTTAAAATTTTTTTGCTAAATTCGTCAAATTTGGAAGTGGAAAAAAAATATTCAAAAAAAAAATATATACCTTACCGTCTTGTGAAAACTAAAACAAAATGATGCGGAACTCATTTTTCTGCGCAATGAAGAGTTAAAAAGATATGGTGATTCAAAAAGTGGAAAGCCTTTTTCTTTCCCCTCCAAATGAGAGTACTTAATACTTCAGAAGCTAGTAAAAAATACCTAAGTAACATAAGTACTTACTTCCCTATACCAAATTCTTTTAATTTTTGAAAATTTTGTGGGAAGTTACCACAGAAGTTATTATTATTTTGGAGGACTATAACTCAGAAAGGAAACACGTCTCATCATGTTTTAAAAGGAACTCTTTTGTTTTTTCGACTCAAAAAATTTATCTGAAAGTTATCCCATTTAATTTCCGAACACTCCGGAACTTATATATTTTCCAGTTTTAAAATACTTTGTATCTTGAAATGAAATCCCAAATTTTTTTCACTTTTTTTCGTTTATTTCAAAATTAGAGCATCCCAACAGAGTCCGGACGGAAGTCGCAGCAGTGATTTGACTGTAGTTTAGAGTTGAAGTCTAATTTTCACATTATGTCCCATACAAAAGTTCGGAGTAGTTTGAAAAAATATTTGATTTTCAAATATCAATTACTCTTGACGCTTTCTGGGTGAAAAAAACATTAAATACGAAAATGGACCTCGCAAAATTAGTAAGTAGGTATAGTGACCTGCATTCATTACAGCCGTAGGTACCTTTATTACCAGTCTAAACATTTTCATTTTAAAAATTCTCTTTTTTGTTCTTTTGCAATGAACATCTGCTACTTACGATACTTACAAGTACTGAACCATCAACGTAACTCAAATAGCTTAGGTTTTATTATTAATTTAATCCACCATACTTTTCATTTGTTCGATCATCTGCAAATGTAAAAAAATATCGAAAAAATACGGGTTCCGTATATTTTATTATTTTAATATAAATCCAGATGCGCCACGCACCGCTATGAAATAAACAACTGCAACCAGTAATTGTTAAGGATGAGATCATGCCAGTGAACAACACAAAAAAATATCGTACTAAAATGTTTGAAAAAGGAAATAAAACGTATGTGTGTACTACAAGTTGCATAGCGCATGTTAAAAGGCAGTTTCGTAAAAACATGTTTTAGTGGAACTGCCTTTCAACGTGCGCTATGCAACTTGTTTTACACATTCTTTTTTTCCGTTCCAGATGATTGAATGCTATTTTGACTCGATCAAGGTAAATAAGTCTCTCAGGAGTTTTTTTTTTGTATTTTTGTATTTTTTATTTTTCTGAAATTTACGCTTTCATCTTTTTTCACTGGCCCATATAACTCGTTCGATTTTGAAGGGAGAGCATACGTGAAGAGAACTTTGTTTTTCATCTGAACGAGTTCTATCATACCTTTACGGGATAGAAAAAGAAACTGGGACACCCTGTATATAATATGGAGTATATAAAAAATAAGAATAATTATTTCCCCATTTGGGCAGTTATAGAAACAGACCTACAGTTGAAATTCCAGAAAAATCTGTATTCTGTAGCAACAGGTTTTTGCCCGAACAGTTTTACTGTATCGCAGAAATGCTACCCAACTCACTTCATGTAATTTTCAATACAGGTGTTACAGAATTTATGCATTCTGTACCTGCCCGAATGGATACCAGCGGCGTATCAAATGTCAAAATTATGGGGAAGTTTCAGTCATTAAATTCGCGGATGTTCCTTCGTGAGCCATTACTGAGGGAAGCAGTTTCAAGTTATTCTGTGTTCTGGTAGGTTTCAACACCCGTATCCTCCCCATCGGCACGTTTCAGCTATGGACCAATAAGTTCTATGCGACAATAAATATGCTACCTCAGGTCGAATATTTTTGAATAATTTTTTTCATAAAACATTATCATTTGTTTCATGAAAAAGCCTTATTTATGTAAGTACCTAAAGCTACGCGGAAGTCGTCAAACAAATTATGTTGATTCCCAAAATTCTAGTCACACTCAAGCTGTAGATAAACAGCTAGAAGTTCTAATCATCTTGCTATATTCTATGTCCATTTTAAATTCGCTGCAAAATTCACGCTGTCATAAAATTCGTCGTTAAAAATGGATTCAATGTAACTTTTGAAGAGTATCTAAAATTCCAAAATAGTCTATAGATTTAGCCTTCGCTCAACTTGAAAGTATTTTAATAGCTTCATAGGCCTCCACAAACAAGCAGATGCGTGTTTTTTTACCTTTTCTAACACACACCTTTCAGACTAGTCGTATTTTATGGGTACCTTTTCACATAAATACCACTTTAATTAAATTAATTACTTCATTTTACGAAAGTGTAAATTTACGACTATAACGTTATCGGGGAAAACAGAGCAGGGAAAAATATAAAGGAGAAAAAAGATATTGAAGTTCCCATTCGTTTAATTAAATTAGTAAAGTCTCGTCTACCTGAACAACATCGAGCCATTGAGCAACCATCGGATGGGTAGAAAACCTATTGAGACGCTAAAAGAGGTTGAAATTTTTTTTTATTTTCCAACGATGACGTATCGTGGAGAGGGTTTGGTGAAGGGAAAATACAGCCTATCTAACAAATATTTTTTAGTCACTGTTATTAAAAAGTTGTTTGAATACAAAAATTTTTTTAAAAAGAATTCTCTGTAATCGAATTCTTGTCCCTCAGCCTAAACCCACGTCTTCTACGCAGAATGCACGGAATTTCTCCATTTTTCTCAGAAAAACATCTAAAATATTTATTTTTCTCTTTTCATTTATATGTTAGGTGATATTTTCTGCAGGCAGTTTTCGTTACAAGATTCCTTTACGGGCAGTCCTCTCTCGGGTAGGATCCGCGCAAAGCAAGGTCTTTCAAGAAGGGGGATTAATTGATAAGATTTTAAAACACATTCAAAAAAATGGTAATTTTAACAAAAAATGCAAGAAAAAGGAGGTCCCTCGGAATCTTGAAAACCAAAAAAATAAAAACATAAAAAGGTGATCACTGCTTTCAATTTTTACAACGCCAAATCCCCTTCGCGTGACATCTGCTCTTTGGCCATAGGTCTACGAAATGTTCAAATTATTTGCATAGGTGAAATTCGCGTTTAATTTGGATTAGAAAAATACCTGCCGTATAAGTTATTTTACCACATTCATGTGAAGTATCCTTAACAATATTTTTCATTGGGTATAATTTTTTATTTTTCTTGCTTCATTACAACGCTGATAACGTATTTTACTTTTACTAAAAAATAAGGATAAAATAATTTTATTAAAAGTTATTAGTACATAAAGTACTTATAATCAAACGAAATTTTTACAGAGGGGTTAAAATATTGGTTCATATAATATTCTTCCTTTACCTCCAAGGTGAAAAGTCGAATGGAATCACTAAATCAGTTTATTTTTCCTGATTGACTCCGACAAAATTAACAAGTAAGTTCTTAGGCATATAAAATGTTATCGTGAACCAACTGTTACCAAAAGTGGTCTCAAATTAGGGTATTAATATTTTTTTTTTGCAACACCTGTCGATAAAGCAGACAATTATGTGCCCCTCGACGGTATATATGTAAAGTAGATGATTGTAGAATAGCTGATATGTAAATTCTTTAAGCTTGATCATTTATTACATTATTCACGTCTTGTGCTATGCGTTTGACTGTAAATTCATGCAACAGCTTGAGCGCATGCGTTACTTTATACACAATAAGGGATTTCTAGAATAAAAAATGAAAATGTATCACCACTAAGATTCGAATTCGTGTCTTACCAACTTATTTATTCGCGGATTACAGAAGAGCCCCACTACATCATTTGATAGTTGAGGTAATAAAAACAGTATTCTAATTTTTTCTTGATTCAACTTTTTTCTTCTTAAGGAGGTGTTGCAAAAAATAGTGTGTGAAACCCGTTTATATAGCAGATAATTGATACTCGTGTGATTTGCATCACTCACCTTCAGCTCGTGCTTCAAAAATCACACTCAGATCAAAATCACCTACTTTATACATTCGTATCACAATTAATTATTTCGCAATACATGTCCCTAAATGCGCGATTAGGTATTTCTTTTCGAGGCCTAAAATATAGAATTTCCAACCTGGGAGCAAACACTTTTTACCCAAAGTAAAAGTCCATAGAAACTGTTTTTAATGTTTGGCTCCTCCTCTCAACCATTCAGATACCTTTCCTAATCAAGCATACACATGAGTTGCGCAAAATAGCACTTGCAACTCTAATGCAATGTGAGCAACCTTCTTTCGTGCGATTACAATAGTAAAATATAGAGAAATTCAAAAGCCTGACAACTTACAATTTAATGGAGCTACAGCTTTGCAAATAGACTGGTTGGATATGCCATAAGAAAATAAATGATTTTTATAGAGCATTTTATTAATTTAGAGCAAAAATATCAATTTAAATTTAGTCTATGTTACTATCATATTGAAAAATAGTCAACGATCTCTCATTTCGCACTCTTATGGTGAAATATACTATCATAAACGTACAAGCCAGCCAAAATTATTTGACAAAATTAATTAATCAAAATTATTTTTCTAATTTTAGTCGCTCATATTCGATGGGCATGTACCAACTACCCAGAAACAAGAGAAAACAACCATAAATAAAAAGACAAAGAAAGAAAAAGAAGAGATTTTTTTTTTATTTGTTTATTGTGCCAACCAAAGTCGTGGGCTGGCACGAACCAAAGTACTGTGAAGCGGCGATTTCAGTGCTTGTAGGTACTATCACACTCTCATAGCCATTTTTAATGCAGAAGAAATCCTCCCAAATTGGAATAAGTAAAATTCTTCTCATTTTCCAATTAAACTTTTTGAAAGAGCAGCCTAACCTCGGACTCCTTCAGAAAGGAAAATATTATTCTCATTTATTAAAAGTACAAATATTAAAATTAACCATCATTTTAAAGGTTCCTAGCAAGAAATTTTGTTAATTTTGTGCATGTCACAGGGGTTGGGATACAGAACAGCAAAGAAAGTACTTTTTTCTTGATGACAAAATTGCGACCTATACCTTGGGGACTAGAAACTGACTCATTTCTATCTATTTATCTATCTATCTATATATATATATATATATATGTAAAAGACCAGATTGTTCTTTTCCCAAATAACACCAATCTCGCTCATACTTGCGAGATTTGAAATACTTTCATGTTTATTTATGTTTGACCTAGACTAAAATATCACGACGTAATTATTTACTGCATGCTAACTGTTTATCTACCATTACGTCATTTCCATACACGTAGTTCATTCTTTCTTTTATCTGATGACAACATTTACAACCAATCCTAAAGTGCATCATTTTTATTGTTACCATCGTCGACTTTGTAAATTTGTTTCCAATAACTACATTGATTCATTCATGCGGTCATTCAATGTTGACCCAGAAAGATAGATTAATCTATTTAGTTTGTATTGTGTGTATAATAAGCTTGAATTTTATAATTTCACAACTGTTTTCTTAATTACGTGTGAATAAATGCTTTGAACTTCGTGACTTCACACTATCGTTTATTTGAAGTGCAAATTAGAATCAAAACTTCCGAACAAACTTACATATATATATATAAATTTTAGTTATTTGTGCCAAAATTTTCCTGAGGTCATGAAATGAAAAACTTACCTACCCCCAAACCTGGAGGCTAATACCTCACCAAGTGTAATAAGTAGACGTGAAGACATTATCTCAATTAGCTCACAATAAAAATTAGTTCATCATCATAAATTTGGCTATGGAACAGTTCTGTGCAAACGGATAAAAAACTTGACAGTTACGCTCCAAGAGAATTTTTCCCATTACACAATTCCACGCAGATGTTTCCTTGGCCATAAAACAGTTCCTGGCTAAAGGTTTTTCTTTTAAACATGACTGTTCCCAAAGGTGTACATAGCTTAATTCTGAGGTGTTCTACTTATTAATCTTGGTGTTGTGGAATGATCTGAGGGTGGAGGCAGGTACATTTTTCATTTCATAATTCTAGGAAAAATTTGGCACCAAAAACTTCAATTCATGTACCTATATTATGTAATAATATATGTATATATGTGTATATATATATATATATATATATATATATAAATGCCAATTTCTGGTTACCCCACTGTACAGTTCCCAATTTTTGTACTTTAGTCGTAAAATTTGGAAAAAACATTATTAGTAGGTCAAGAACTTGACCTATTGATTTTAGTGCAGATTGGCCATGGTACTTCTGGTATCGCTATTTCATCTTTATTTTGGCTATGAAATTCTTAATTTTAGACCAATAGTTACGAAATTTGGAACAAAAATTTATTATGATCTATTGCGAGAGCTTCATTTGGGAAATGTAAGAGAAAAGAAAGAAAACGAAATAAATTTTCCAATATTATAATAGAAAATATTGTAGGATTGCATCTAAAGTAAGTAAGAATTTTCCCATGCACACTTGCAAATTTATTTACTTCACGCAACCAGTATGAGCACTTTTTGTTTCACTCATTATATTCCATTCACTTGAGAAGGACATGATATCATTAAAGCAGTTACACACATCAGCACAGTTGAGCATAACCAATACCTACATCATTGACATTGAAAGTTTATAACTTTCTCAGCCACATAATTATGAAGTATTGATTTTTCCATTCCCCTTTGCATACAATCTGCATGTAAGGTCGTTTCTTTCTTAAAGTGAATTGGGTACGCAACCACTACATTTTATGTGCCTCACACAAACCACGTAGGTATGACATAAATTTCTGTTAATTCTCCTCCATCTCTTAATACAACATTTCTACATAGTTGTTGTAAAAAAAAAAAGTAAATAAGTAACAACGGTACAAGTAGGTGAATGCTATTTATGTGATTTGTATCACTTGTCTTTGGCTCGCTCTGCTATCATCCCACATGTAGTAATCACCTACTCTTTGCACTCATATCGTAAATAACTATTTTGTGGGTTAAAAACTTAATATTCTGCATTTCTAGAAAATCCTGACAACTTCGTGCGTCTGGACATCATTCTACTTATTTTTTCTCATTCTGAAAGATGAAGAAATAGGTAGAGGGAGCGACAGAGCACTTCTTATAGAGGTTGTATTGGACGGGGAAGGAGAGGAAAATGGAAAGAACCAGAGAGGCTTGGAGAAATTAAGGGTGAAAGGAAAGAAAAAAAAACTCTCGCAGCAATGTTCGCAAGAGAAAATAGATTGTCTTTGATTAAAAATCACCTATATCACCAACATTTTTCTAATAAAGTAATATATAAAATATTTATATTTTTTTGCAAAAATTTACCAATATCCCAATAATACGATGCATGCGATAAAATATACTGATTAAGTATCATGTTTTCAAAGTAGATCTAATCCTCGTATAAGAAGTACTGTCTGTATCAAATTTCGTGATTATTGAAAAAGAATTGCAACTTTTATTAAGGTAACATGAAAAATTAACACCTCCAACAGGCCCAGGAAATGAACCATAATACCAATAAGAACAAAATTTGGAATAATGTTAAACATACTTCAATTCAATACTTGTACCTAATTTTGTGACTATAGCTTAAAAATTACTCCTTTTAGAGCCGTTAACCTGCCACAAATGCAACAAAATCGCCCATATCAGACGAACAGTAAAGCCTATCCGCGCCAAAATTGATAGGTACTGTCCTTAATCTTGAGCACATAAGCATACCAAATTTCAGGCCTTTCGATTAAAAATTGCAACTTGTACTCTGTTCAATAAAGAATGCATATAAACTGACCTACCGGACGGACTATGCGTCCGACCCAGACCGAAAACAATAGGGTTTTTCCTTGGATGAATCCAAATATGTTTTTCAAATTTCGAAATCATCTGATTAAACAGAGGAAAGAGATATATTTTAATAGAGATTCAATGTATATAGGGTGTGACGAATGTCAGGAAGTGGACCAAGTGAAGTTGGCACTATAAGTTCATAATGTGGGACTTCAACTTCCCCTGAAGTGTAACAAATGACAAAAATGTATAACGTTGGTCAACGGTATTTTTTCTTAAATTTATCTCTGAAATTATTTAGTGTAAGTATAATTTATTTTTCCTATTAGATTGTTATGTCTGAAAGCTATAATACCTACAATATCCTAAAAATGTGTTTATCCCATAAAATTCAAACAAAAAAAAACGGATCGGAATCTTTTCAATACTGATTTTTCCTTCGCTTAGAATTTTTTAATTTCAATAGTCCTGTAGTTTTAGTCGGATTCTGTAGTTCTAAACCTTGTAAGATGCAAGGAAATTACACTTTTGGTTCTTTTTTAAGCCACGACCTGTATTTCCTCCTATTGGTCACATTAGATTTCTATGAAAAATACTGAGACGAGCAGAATTATCTGTTCGGTTTGGTACAAGTTACCATAAAACATTATTTGATTAAAAAAAAAAAAAACACTATAACTCACTTTTTCGTTATTAATTAAAAATTTTGCAACAGTCGAAGTAAAAATAAGCCTGAATCGTCTATATTTTAATAGCCATATTTTTTTCTTGGAAATCGATAATTTTTATTATAATCCTAATTAGAAATTGATTTTAATTGATGGTCCACTAGAATGAAATTATAACGAGATAATTAATATGTAAGTATCCTAAAAGTCGTGCCCAAAACGTTTACCTCTCGACAACTATATAATACTCAATTAATAAAAATTAAAGCTATAAAACTTGATTCATATTTTGATTGCTCAGGTTTTGCAACAAGAACAATGCTATTCCAAGTCATCAAATTGAATGGTGGGATAAAAAAAAATTATGAATGCGATTTTTGCAAAATACCACACCCATATTTTGCATGTTTCATTTTTGGGGGAAAAATAAAGGGAAAAAGGTGATAATACACCAAACACGATAAGGGACCTACTCTAACCCGTCATATTTATGACGCAACCCATTGTCGTGATCCGGCAATATTTTTATGCTAAACAGTGGGAAAGACTTGTGATGGATACCTAACCATTATATATATTGGCTATGACACTGACACATTATACATGTACAGTACGTACGTGAAGAAGAAACCGTCAACGCCACTTTTGCAAAATACAATAAATCGAAATTCGGGTAAGTGTCATCAAATATCGAATTTTATTCGAACGCATACCTATCTCTTGGGATACTTGCTTAAACCTTTGACCCTACATCTCTTCAAATTTATGCGTTTTTTGTGTGTGTATGGGTGTGCATATGTCCGTCAACTTTTCAGTACATACGTATATGATGAATAATTATTTCGCATAATAGTAATTGCATCAACAACGTTAATAAACGAAATATTATTACAAAGAATAGCACTTAGGCTCATGATGTATGAAGTTTTGCCGAATTATTTGTTCTAAGCTGAGAGTACAAATAATGAGTTGTGCTTATTATTTTTTCTTAAAAAAAAAACAAAAAAAAAACAAAAAAAAAAACATAACTTTTACTACTTAAAATATTATAGCTTCACAAACGATTTAGTAAAAAACAAAAAGTTTAGTACAGCAATAATTCTCCAGAAAACCCAGTATTTGTCAATTCACATTTGCAATTGGGTACAGGAAGTAAATTTAAAAATAGGTAAGTTTTCAGCATTTAGAATGACAGTTTTGATGACATAAATAAAAAATCCGAGGAACAAACATTAAAAGTTTCAAATACAAAGGAAAATATTAAGGGTTGAAGTATGACTGCATCAAAAAGGGGACCTTGTTGAACATCCGGTAGTTATGACGTCAATAATTTACTCAAGAATTTTTTTACACACGATAGAGGTCTTAATTTTAGTTCAGAAGGGCTGAAATTCGGTATGTAGGTAGCTTTGGACATAATCTCACGTATGATTGCTTTTGGTGCACATTAGTTGAGGAGTTGAGGCATAATGGGCCAAAACAAGTTCTACCAGTGTGGGTTAAGACATAATCATCATTCGATATGGCTGAAATTTGGTGAGTAGCTGGGTTTGAATATAATGAAAGAGTAAATCGAGTTAGATGAGCAGTGTGGGATGAGGAATGTTCCACCAATTGGCATAAGGTGTACTTATTATTAGATAGGACAGAAATTCTGTATGTAGGTAGTTCTAAAGGTAACTGATAGCTGACATAAATTTTTCTGAAAATCACTCATCAAAGGATTCAGTCCAAAGGGTTAATATTAAATCTCACTGATGACGGTGAAGTTAAAATTTTCATTTAATAAGGCTAAAATTTGGTATTTAGGATGTATTAAACATACTGAAAGCTGAGGTTGAGTTTGATGAAAAGTATTCGTCCAGTGGTTTGACCTATGGAGACTATAGAAGCGTAATTTTTATTAGTAACCTACGACTGAATTTTGTAATGTAGAATGTAGATTCATCCATAGGCATGCGCACGTGGGTACCAGGGTGTGCCTAGCGCCCATGAAAATTTTTCATTTCATTTCATACCGTGTAGTAATAAAATAATTATGTGTATATTGTATGACATCCAGAGGATAAAAAAATAAAATTATGCCCGGGCAAAAATTAAGGAGCCCAAAAATTGAGGGATGACCGAAGGAGTGGATATTGCACGAGGAAAAAATTGTAGGAAGAAAAAAATTTTTCCGTACTTTCTCAGGCACCCATGATTTTAGAGGTTTGCACACGCTAATAGGTTCATCAATTAATATGTTGAAAGCTTATGTAAATTCCTATAAGAACTAAAATTTTTCAAAGTTTTCTTTGCCTCTCAACTCAATTCTCATATTTTTCCTTAAAAAAACGGTCTCATAGTATATAAAATTATGTAAAATTCTAACGCAGTAGCAGCAGCTCCGTTAGAAGAAGCAGGTTTTTAAAAAGTGGGAAATTATTTAACAGTTGAATTTTGAAGCCCCAAAATAAATAGGTATCTGTTCATACCAAATATCGTATATACCTATCGGACAAACATTGCAACCTGTGACGTGCAAAATTAAAACAAGAATGGCCGTTGCATAAATACCGTCCTGTCGAGCCATTCCAAAATGGGTAGCATATTTTGGTAAGTTATAGAAAATATATTGTAGCAAATTTCGTAGCTGTTGGTCCAAAATTGAGCATAGCCAATTATAAACAAACAAAAATAGCCGTACTGGAAGTACTGTCCGATCAATCCGCACCAAAATCAATGAGTATAGTCCTCAAACAAGAAGGTATATTATATGTATACACATTGATAGTAGTTTGAAATTGAGTCACACATTTTAAAACCATTATACTGTTAAAAGTACAATATAATCAGATCTACCTGATGTAAGTCCCACCAGTCCGCACCACAAAACAATAGGCCTAGTTCTTGTTCAGATACGAATATCTTTATAAAATTTGATGACTATTGTACCAAAATTACAACCTCTACTACATTTTATAGAAATGTGTTCTATGTAATGAAGGGGGATCATATTATCAACGAGTCGATTTTTGACATCATACTGCCTGTCTCTAAAAGTTCCATCTTTTTTCCATAACTTCACACTTTATACTTTTAATAATACATTACTATACGGAGGAAGAAAGTAAGTGATTGTGGACAAGTTGCGAAGTCGTCGCGGTATGAGCCAAAGGCGAGTGCTGCAATCGCATACGAGTGGAAATCGCTTACTTTTTGACTCTGTATAGTAAGGTATTTTACTATATTGGTGAATGAAAAAATATTTCGAATTATTTTAGTAAATTTAGTTTTATATATTATAAAATAGCCATGCATGAAACGTGTTTGGTACCAATGTGTCATACCAATTATAAAAATTGAAAAAGTGAATAAGAAGAAAGTGATAACATTTTATCAATAAGTACCAGTTTTTGAATTTTGTCATTAGATCATCACTGTTATTTGAACAATGTGAAAATAGTCCTTCTTAAACAGGGAACAAATAATTTTTTTCCCTATACGTATATTTTTTTCCCCATTTTGTTTTTTTTTCTATTGTAAAGTCTCATCAGTAAAACCTTGTTTTTTCACCATCAATCTTGTTCATAAAGTTGCATTTTTCATTCACCAATGTAATAAAATAAATGTTTCTCAGCTTATAACTACTGATTCAATTTTAACATGATTTGAAGCTACAGTTTTTATTTTTTATATTCCAAGAGATACACGAATTTTTGAAAATAAGTTCCTGTACCTTATACAACAAAAAATCCAAAATTGTCAAAAAATATCGCTAATTATCGATATCAAACAAACATATCGATCTATCGAAATTTCATAATTACAATTTTTAGAAAAATACGTAAAATAACCCTTTATGACGTCATCGTGCATGTTTATGTACATAAAGAAAAACAGCTCTCCCCATTCAGTTTCTACCACCGAAGAAGAAAGCCACTAAGAATTTTTTGATGTGAAGGTATTATAGTGAAACCTCAATATAACGAACATACAGATATAATGAATTATTTCAATGTATCAAATAAGTAGTCCAGTCTCTAGACTTCCTTTCCTTCCAGTGCAAGTTTCCCTCAGTACAACAAATTTGTCATAAATCGCAAAAACTTGGTGTAGATATGACAGACTTGAAAATTAAGGAAAGTTACTTCAGTATAATGAAGGAAGATTAACATCCAACCACAGAGTAGCGTATGGTGACACCATTCTAAATATTTAACCTACCTCATTATAACGAGCAAAATGTGACTCATCGCCTCAATACAGTGAACTGCAAAACCAAGGTGGATTACCTCAGTAGTCAGTAGGTGCGTAACAAATGAATGTTAGGGGCAATGGTTCTAGGTTGACACAAAAAACAAACAAATGCCAATTGCACATTTATTTGTCAACCACTACTTACATATTTAAGTTTGTTTTAAAGTTTGAACATTCGCATATGAAATAAGACCTGAACTGAGCCCATTCACACAAGCCTTCTCAAAGTATAAGAAGAAAAACAAGACCATTTGTTTTTGTGTCAATCTAGAACAGCAATCTAGAATCATGCTGTTCTAGATACATACAGTAGATGTTCTAAGTTGATACATGCTGAAGAACATTGAAAAGATAAAGTCACAACCTCCCTTATATACCAAACTGACAGCTTCATTCATTTGTTTGACTGTATAAAGCTTACGAGTGTTTTTTTGCATATAGCTGCATATTTTTCCACCGGAAAATGAAATTGAATGAGTGAAATTTAATTTTTCACCCTAAAACACCATTTTTGTGTCAGCTAAGAAACACTACCACTTTTTTCTTTCTCGAGATAAAATTAGCAGTTATTCTTCACTGTTTTTATAAATACTATACTCCATTCAATTTTTCATATAGAGTACATTATACAAGTACCATGTTTACTTATATTTCTAATAAATTGCTGTCTACTGACAAAAAAGATACAAACTTTATGCAGAGAGAATGACTCAATGAAAACATATTTTTATAACTTTTCTGAAGACAGCAAGTAGGTACTATGTTTGTCAAATAATATTGCTAATGGATGAGCCATCATGTGATTAACATTCAGCTCAAGTTATGTGAAGATGGCGTTAGTTGGTGGTAAAAAAAAAATGTCATGTTTCAACCTAGGACTAGTGTCAACCTAGAACCATTACTCTTACTCATCATCTCAGGAAAGCAATTATTTAAATTGAAAAATCAAGCTTAACGGGAATGAATGAGACAAAAAATATGAAAGAAGGTCGCTTCATCTAATTTTGTGCTTATTAAAGAGGAGCTCTTACAAGGTGGTGCGGATATTTTAATATTCTCTCCACAATATACTACCTGAACAATACAGTAGAGTTGATATTTTTCTTTGGAAAGCATTTCTGTTTGCTAAAAATCGTATGTTTGAATTTATTGACCTTGGTATAAGCTGATTAACTGTGTCCAGTAATACAAGACATTCTGTGTTTAACTAACTGATCACTGCAGACAGGAAGATCATTATTTTGTTAACTGGTTAGACTTGTTTTGTAGCATCATGTACTTACAAAACTTCAATCTTCAGTAATCTTCACAGCTCAGTTTTTTAAATTTACCGCAAATGTGTGACACATCATTTCAAAAATTTCTTTAAAAACGTTCAAATTTGAGATTATGTTCTTTTTTTCCATTTTTATTTTTATTTTAAGAAGAGAGTGGGCGAGGATGTTAGAGATAATAATTTATTCCCTTAGTTTCAGTTTCGAAATCATAAAAATACATTAAAGCATTGAATAGAGTAAGATAAAATTACAATTACCTAATTTAAAAAAAAAAAAAAAAAAAAAAAAAAAAAAACAGAAACAATTATCCCTCAAGATGGCAACACCAACGACTGAGGAGATGTCTGTAAGCTGTTGCAAATTTTATCTTTTTCAAGGTATTCGCACTCAAATGTGAGAAAAAATACAGAAAAAAATGATAGTTTTGCAACATATCCGTATTCAGTTCGCAAATATTCGACGTTATTACTCGTTGCTGTTTGAGAAAAAAATTAGAAAGCTCGTTTATGAGCGAACTGAAAATTGAAAACAAAATTTTGGCAAAAATTTTTAACTTACTTTTTTTTATTGCTTTTTTTTTTTTTTTTTTTTTTTTTGCAAATGCTCCGAATGTGGCTGAGAAAATAAGGAAACTGTTACACACAAAAAAAGGGTGGAAGATTAGAAATTTTCGAACACCACCTACTGAACCCAGTTAATCAATATCGTGCCCTAGTTGCTAGCCGTTTTTGCTTGCTCCAGCATTCCAGGTTTCTTCTTCATCCACCTTTTGTTCGGATGAAGCGCGTGTCGAAGAAAAAATCTGAAAAACTCGATATTCGAAGTGGCAAAATAATATCGAAATTTTTCAATTTAAATTACCTGGAAAAACAACGTAAATAATAATTATTAAAATAAAATCGAGTATTTTCGACGCAATTTTCGTCGACTTTGCTTCGGTCGTATGTATTTTTAATCAAAAATGTTTTCTCCGTTTTCGGAAAGAAGAGGTATTCGAGTAGAATTTGATAAAATTTTAGTAATGAATGTTTTCCGAACATTAGTATAGGTTTATGTTTTTTATTCGTGCTACCATGGTATGCTCCATTAATTATGCGGTAAGATATATTCTATATTTATGTAAGATGTTGTTCGATATTACTGATTATAGTGTAAGGTAATTGTAATTCGATGCAGTATTCGTTATTTTTTTATAAATTCTATAAGATGCTACCTTGGATAACATATTATATTACATTTTTCAATTTTTTTCAGACAAATGAGTACTTATGTAATACTATTTATAAAAGAGGTGATAGCCGAGTGATGAGTACCTCACACAGTACACAGCTATAGCTACAAATCTGGCACAGTGTAATCTCAACTATTTTCGTTAGTTCATTCGTAGATGTGATTTTTTACCCAAAAAAATAATAAAAATAGCGAAGTACACGTAGGTACTCATTGACGTAATGAAGCTGAAATTTTAAAAGGTATCTCCTAACGGCGTTAACAACATAATGTCGCAGTTACAATTAACATTAAAATTTGTCGTTTTTCGAAAACATGACATTCGTAGAGGACGAAGTGACAGTCTTTGGTATCAAAAATCTTATGTTACCCTCGAATAGTTAAATAGTTCGTATATTAAGATCGTGTATTTTATTTGTAAAAAAAAAAAAAAAAAAGTACAAAATCATTTCTCTGAAGAGCATATAGGCGGATTTTGGTCTTAACGTTTCGAGCGGCGAAGTCTCGGCCATGTTTTATTTGTACACCCCTACTCTCGCTACCAACGATGTACCTCACCCCTCATCCAGTAGCGGATTTCAGGAAATAAGGTCTAGTTAGCAAATCATCATAAAGGTTTCATGTGAGAATTACAACTTGTCGCAAGTGGAGCGAGTGAAAAATTTTTTTCGAACCTCTAGGAGGTCAAAGTACCCTTCTCCTCCAAAATGGTGCTAAAATGAGTGTCCTTCCAATAAAAAATTATGCTTTTGCAGAGTATTCTTGCCAAGTATTATTTGCATCTGCCTTTTGAATATAAGTTTTTTTTTTTTTTATTTGAAAAAATGACCGGGGGCTAAATGACCATTCTGGTGGGCTCAGCCCTGTATTCTGGAAACTGGAGAATATTGAAAAAAAAAATTTGTGATTAAATATCACAGGGATGCTAAAATTAATATTGTACTATTGAAAAGGTCTTCTTGATTGAGGAATATTTGAGAGAACTAAAAGGTTACCCATCAAACAGTAAGATACGTTTGTATTAGTATTTTATAGGCTCATTTTGTAAGTTGTGAAGATTGTAAAAAGCAAAATGCACGCAAATGCATTCAGATAACATCATACTAACAAGACTGAAAAAAGTTATCGTCGATACAATATGTGAAAATTCATATTTAGTAGGTGAGCTTCCATGAGGTAGAATCTATGTTTTTTTGTAGTTACCTATCACCCTGAATTGTCTAATTTATTGGTATTTAATTAATCTATGAACAAGAGCCCTTTGAAAAATCTGAGTTTATAACCACATAGGTACCTATGGTATTAATAATAATACGATAATTTTTAGTTAATTAATCTCACATATCATTTAGACCACTAAAAACACCCAATAGGTGCCTGGTTAAAAACTCACAATGCTCGAGTTCCTTACCATAAGTGACACTTTCGACATATTTTTCAGCGATGGCAAAATTTCAATACTTCAACTTCGAATATTTAGATAATTTAATTTTTTAATTTCCCAAAAATGCCCACCCTGTCGGATTCACCCTCATAATCTTGAGTTCAAAGAACAGTTTGGCTAAATTCTATGAGAATTTCAACCGAAGAATTTGTACAATTTACAGCAAAAAGTTTACTTATAATTTACGAATTTTGTGCTACAATGGTATTCAGTTTTTTACAAAAATCTCTTTTTCGTCTTAGCATCCTATCTATTTTAAAATTTCATTCATCCCTATATATCTTAATATTATTAAATTAGTCTCACTATACTAACTTTTCTAGATTTGGTAAAAAAGTCCATAACATCCTATCAGTAGGAACTGAAGTACATACCAAGTAGTGAAGTTTTCGTAGGTACAAACAATGCAAAAAAAAAAAAAAAAATCATCGTTTGGTTCAATTAAAATGATTTGATTTCTTACGAAGTGTGTAAATTACCATTAATCAACTCGGTGAAGGTATAAAGAAAGAGGGAAATTTCCCAAGGTCTGCCTATACTTTTGGTGACTTCTTTCAATAACTGAAATTATTCCTACCCATCTGGCAACCCTAACCATGGATATGGTCACGCGAGATCAAGCAGATATTGCAGGTTTCTTTTTTTCTTTTTCGACTAAGTAAACGTAATTTTATCCATTTTCAATGTAATTTTCTAACAACTCAGAGATATGACGAAAATTACGTCTGCACGACATTCATAAATAAGATATTATACTACGAAGTACCTACCATTTAAAATAAATTCAACCCCAAAAAAATTACTCGTCTGTGTTCCATACCAATAGACTACATAAGTAGCCTAGAGCTAATATATTTGCTTTCATGCGTTCAAATACTGAAGTTATAAATACCTATATTTAGCGCACATTTTCACTAAGGTATGAAATTATTAATTCGTCGAATTGACTACCTATGTTACAGGTTTACGTTATTTGGAAAGATGGTGAATGAAAACTTTAAAGCTTCAGCTATTGAGGTGTTGCAGCTCATTAATCGGAAACAAGATTTCCAATTTCGACGAGATAGAAGTACGGACTACTTGTAAGTGTTGCATTCTTGGAAGAACATAAATTATTGGTAGAAAATTATTTGACTTATGCTGAGGAAACATTACTCATCAAACCGTAAGTGGCAAGTGTGCCTTAACGTATCAAGAACTTGAAACTAGAGAGTCTGCCTCAAAACAACTTACCTATGCTAAGTTTTTTTGTTTTTTTTTTTCAAAAAATTTACTTGAGCACAAAATTAAGGTTTTCCTCGAATAACATTTTTAATTCTTAAATTTTTTATTTAAAACCGACCACATCAATTAGTCCAGACAAGTTAGGTATTTTTACTCAATAAAATCAAGGAAAAAGATTCTTCTTTGGAATCCGGTAGTTTTAAGTGCCCTTTTAAACTCATTAAAAATCCCCTAAAATCTGGCTGCGGCTTCACCCCTAAAAACTAATTTTTTGTCACCCCAACAGGTTTTTAGTAAATTTACTTTTTTCCTAATAATGATAAAAAAAAATTTTTTCGAACAAATAATATAGGTATATAAAATTGTCAACAACAAAGGTGTCTGAACATTTTTTCGAAAGTGCCATAGAAAGCTAAAAAAATTACCCGAAAGTTTTCACATACCACTAATAAAGGGAATTGCACTGGATGAGGCCTAGTCTCCTTTATACAGAATGCACCTATATACCCGATCAGGATAATAGACCCACCATATATGTAATACATAAAAATAAATAAAAAATTATTTTTGCAGGTGTGCGTTTGTGTGTATGTTTATTTGCTACACCATAATCTCAGAACTATTCCATAAAACAAGCATAAAATTTCTGAGCATTTTTTTCTTTATTTCAAAGAAGGTTTTAAGATAAATCGGAAGTTCGTAACTCTCTTGGGGGTCAAGTTATGGATAAAAATAAAAGTTTCATTCATGTTTTTTGATCTGAATATCAATGGAAAAGACGTATTTCTGAATAAAACTTCTGAATTCAAGAAAATAATTTCACACTTTGAATACTTTTTCCCATAAATTCAATGAATGAGAGCTGTTTTACTAACTAATTTAAAACATTTCAGTCATACTAAATTACTCAGCCATTTTAAATAAGTACCTTAAGCACGTAAATTTGATTTTAGTTGAATCTACCATACAATATGACCATTTTATAAGGTGCATACTACGAACTAATAAAAGAACATTAAACTCATTGAAAAGCATTTAAATCAAAAACTCAAAAACAACAACAACAACATAATAATAATAATGAATTAAATTGAATAAAATAAAATATTTAAACAAAATTAAAATTATTTTTACTAGCATCGGCTTCTTGCCAGAATTCACAAAGTCCAAGAAGAATTACATGCAATTATGTGATAGTTACTTTTACAACCAAAAAAGTGGTTTTTGGGACTTGGTGAATTGTTCCAACAGAATTTAGCAGCTGGCTGTTTCTGTTTGGATTTAGAGAGTACTACCATTTTAAGAATTTTTTTCCCCCTTTTTTTATATAAAAAACGCATTTTTGAAAAAATGGACTTGGTGAATTCTGCCAAGAGGCCGACGCACTCTTAAATAATAATAGAAAAACTGAGCAAATAAGTAAAAACTGCTTATAAAATAGGCTTTCTTTGTTTTTGCCAAATGAATAACAAATACCGTACAAATATAGGCTTAGGCCCATATTCACAAACGTCACTTTAACCACCCTTCACTTAAACTTCACTTAAAAATCGCTTTTGGCACAATTTTGTACTTCAGAGTGTGGTGACATTTTATTTTTACATTGGAACTCTCATAAGAGATACAATGTTCCCACATTTTTAAATACGAAATTGTGCAATAAAATTTTTTTAAGTGAAATTTAAGTGAAGGGAGGTTAAAGTAACGTCTGTGAATATGGGCCTTATTCTGCATAATAATTATACGTAAAGGGCGTATGTCTACTTCGTTTGGGTGTCCATGTACATATGCTTAAATTTAACGCCATCTCTCGCAAAATATGCGTACTAATTTTTTATCACAGTTAGAGAGAGTTTAGGGATGGTTTAAATTCTTTGTTTTATTCACTTTGACCAATACCTACATAAATAGTCGAGTAGGGGAAAAAACTGTGCAAAGGTTTGTACTGTTTCTCTTGATCTATTCTCTAAAACAGCGGTTGCCAAATTTCCTCGGTAACTAAGCTACTTTTAATATTAAAAGTAGTTGGTGAGCTAATGCAGGCCAGAACTTTCAGTTGAATGGAAAAACATTGTTTTGAAAAAGATTAAATAGCCTAAGATTTATGCCTGTCATCATACAATGAAGGTTAAAAACAGATTTCCTAAAAATAAAATTTTGAATATACTAAAAATCATAGTTCCACAGGTACCACATCCTTCCACGAGCTACTGCTGGAGTCCATACGAGCTATCGGAAGCTCGTGAGCTACGGTTCAGCACACACTGCTCTAAAAGTTAAAATTTTCCATCTTTACAAAATACAGATTCTTATAACTTATCTCTAAACTGTATTCTGTGAAGTAGGGAAATATTAAATTTAAAGAATAAATCGAGAGAAACAATGAAAACCAGAACACAGTGTTTTCATCGAGCCAGCTTTTTAAATATTACATCAAAGAGAATAAATCAGCAAGTACAAACCTCCCTATAGTGGTATTTGTGGCGCAGTTGTTAAGACGTGTCCTTTCACGCAGAATGAGAAGGTTCAAATTCCTTTCAGAGCAATTTTTAAAAACTTATCATTAAAATAAAATGTAGACTTTTTTGATCAAATGGATTTTAGGGGACTGACAAAGACACTCGATTCAGGTTCTATTTCAATAAGAGGGAGGATGATGAAAAAAACATCGTATGCAAGGAGTGTACACTTAGGGGATCAACGTGGTTTAGTGGTTAGGTACTGGGATTTATAATCTAAAGGTTAGAACTTTCAGACCGAATGCCACGTCACATTTCCAACCTAAAATGGCGGTGTAATCAGATTGATTCGAAGTATTGTTACTCCAGTATACGATTGAAAAATTAATGCTTGGTAGACCATTGGCCCCTAAATGCCGATCATCTCCCTCTCCTCGTTTTAACATCAAAGTAAATACTTCAGACATTGGGTAAAGTTACCACGTAGCTAAATTTCATAAAAATAAAAAGGTAATATCAGAACCGACGTTGTGGTAGGTACCTCCCTAATCACCCGCAACCCAACCTACAAATCATGTATGGGAACCAATAGGAATTTTTTTAGTGTTAAATAAAAATTAAAAATATGTTGTAGGTAGGTTTTGTATTTTTTCGAGTAGAAGTTTCGCTGCAGATCGTTCATTCGATTTTTATTCGCCCATTGTTTACTCGAATTTCATTCATTTCTATTTATTTTGTTACAACGCAGCAATCACCCGTACTTATAGTTTACCTATGGTACCTACGTCAAAAGTTACTGGAGCGTCTATACCAACGAAACTAAAAAATATTATTTTCACCGAAGTAACGTTTTCCTGATTGATTGATTGACTTTCCCTGCTGTCGTATTTTCCTCCAGTAATTAGATACTCGATGATTATTTAATACGATATACTGGCAATACCGAAACGCTACAGTTATGCATTGTGTTATTCTCAATCTATCTGTCAAACTGCAAAAAAAAAAAAAAAAAACAGTATTTATAGGATGTAGGCTTATGCAAAGACTGATCAATGAAAGTTTCTATTAATTATTATCGATGAAATTAAATAGGTTCTCATCAGAGTGAAGGAATTACCTATAAGTAGATACTACAATTTTGTTTAATTCTACATATATATGACATATTTTTAACCATTACCAGTATTTCTTTCGCGACACTTAGGCCTACTATTTTCTGAAAGAAAACAACAATGACCTGCATGAAAATTTAAATAATTCGGGCTGGAAATGTTAAATATCTATACGTCTTAATGCAAATGTTTCACATAATATTTTACGTTTGTCGCATTTTTAATAAGTACGAAATTTTGAGTGAAATTAAAAGAAAATGAGCGAACGTTAGAAAATTACTTACATAATTTCGCACAAAATTTATTATTCTTTTCTCTCAGTAACTTATTGAAATTAAATTTTCCTAATTTCGTATCATCAATACGTAAATTTTTATACTTGTATCTAAATGCTTCAGAAATTTGTAAAAAAAAGTGGAAATCTTAATATTCAATTCACATACTCTAGCGAATGAATTAATAAATATTCGGTTATAGGTTTATTGGTCCTTTAGAAAATATTCTTGACGAAAAAATCCTTAAAAAAATACCTTATAAAAAAAATATCCGTTTACTAAACATTACAATTAATGACATAATTAGTCACTTACATATAACAGAAAAGAGGAAATTACCTTACTGAACTGAAAAAAAAAAATAAAATAAAATAAAATAGGTCATGCGTCATGCGAAGTTGTGGGCTAAAAAAAAGTTTCTCAAGTAGTTGAATGTTAAATTATAGTTTTCAGGCTCATTAACATAAATAATTGTTCTCAATCATAGGCTAGTATTTATATTCATCTTAACAAAGAATCCAGGTTGCAAATAAATACGGTAGATACGTAAGTACATTTTGTGTAGAGAGAATATAATAACACTTTTAGTAATAACCAAAAAGAAAACAAAAAAGAAAAAGCCGATGGCATACCAGTTGGTAGAGTAGATTTTTCCTAGATTCGAGGGAGGGTTGTGTTCATTGTAGGTTTCAAAAATTTGTATTACGTATAAAATGAAAACTTCAAAAAACCGTGATTCGGAAACTAATGACGGATTCGGCTCATCTTCGAACTTCACCAAGATATGAACCCAAAGTGCCATATACAACACACCCTTGAGTTTGTTAACAAATTTCGTTATTTACCATATACCTACATATTATATAATCATATATAGGTACCTGTAGACCTATTGAACATGTGTAAAATTTTGGGGGAGGGTGTTTTTGGGAGTCTGAGGACCATGATCCGAAAAACTATGATGAAATTTTCCCGAAACTGTGATGCCACCCTCCGCAATGGGTAGATTTTACAAAAAGTTCTGAATTCAATTAATCATGAAATTCCTTAATACTTTTATTATAAAGATATTGGAAATTTTTATTCATTTTATATTTAATTTATAAAATCATGAGTATTCTGTCTTTTTTTTTTTTTTTTAAATCCTTATTTTACAAGGACGAGTGAAATTATGAAGCGTTTAGAACTACAGAAAAGTACTTACAGCTTCGTTAGGAATGAATTTTAATTTTATTTTAATTTTCACTTTTTCACAGTACCACTTTTTCACACAGAACCGAAAGAATTACTGGACAAATGTGGCAGCACCATCAGTGGGATTTACATACGGTTTTATCGTCAATGACGACATCACAACTTGAGCTGAGTAGGTACCTTCATTCGTTAATGGAACTTATATAATTAATTTTCACATTTTAACAATTTTGCTCGATATGAAAAACAGAATGAAACTCATGGTACATATTGTTGTGTACTCCCAATGCCCCTCACCTCACATCCACCAGCACTTTACTAATAGTTTACTTTCATTTTCTCGTATATTAAATCAATCGTTCAACTCTCATTACATTCATGTTTGCTTGATGTCAGCTCATACATGATTAGGGATGGGCTGCTCAGGAGGTGTTTGGTTTGAAGAACCAGGTTTTTCAAAAGAGCTGGTTCCTGAAACTGCTTCGGTGTGATAAAGTTTGCTCCCTGCTCCTTTCTGCTCCGATGTTCCAAAGACGAAAACGAATTTTTTCAGTTTTTTCTAATACTGATTTTTGTTATCAGCAGCTAAATTTAATTCAATTCATCCATTGACATCTCATACAATCAAAGATATAACGAAAAGAATCAAGAGAGAAATGTTTGTTGTGGAGAGCTGAAATTTTTATGACTTGTAGTTAGCTTGAAATTCTGTGAAAATTTCATCTCAATCGCACATTTAATTTTCGAAATATTGCTGAAATTCCGTCAACTCCTCAACTAAATTGAATCCTTATCATTTCAATCACTTAATCTAAACAGAATTACAGCGATAAGTATCTCGACAATCGAAGGTAAGATTGAGCTGCAATTTCTTAGCGATATCGACATTATGTTAACTAAGTATTCGGTGAAAATTTGGCTAAAATCGTACCCTTCCCAATCTGCAAAAATAACAATTGTGACGCGCCACTTTTCCCATTGTGGCTATAGAATGACACACATATGATAAATATTAGATGAAATTTCATAATGGTGTCACAATTCAGTCATTATAAAGTTACACAAGTGTCATCTTGTTTTGGATAATAATAGAATTGTGTCACAATATGATGCCACAAAATGGATTATTTTTCCTAGTCACATTTGTGTCATATTTTACAGATTAGATTGGTTATCGAAATATCGCTGAAATTCTTAAACTAGATTCCGATCATATTATTTTTGCATATAATGAAAGTTATCGATTTAGTTTCAGAGAGCTGAAATTTTCACAGAATCTTCAGCTAACTTACTATAATATGAAAATTTCAGCTCTCTGCAGTTAACAGTTCTATCATAATTCATCTCAATAACTTTCTCTGCATAGAATGGAAAATGATGGAATTTCGGCAATATTTTGAAAACGAAACACGAATTCAGCCAAATTTTCATGGAATCGTTAGCCAACATATTACATATCTCTATATCTCTATTCTCACCCAATTTTTGTTGATAACTTTGATCGTATTGAAGGGAATAAGGGATACCACTTCATCATAATATGAATATTGGTAACAGATACGGCTCGATCCAACATGGTTAGGGTTACATTCATTCTTGGTTCAATAGTTAACATTTTAAATATCATCGGAGCAGTTTCGGAGCAGAGAGCAGCTTGAAAATTCAGGTTTTTTGAAAAACCAGGAGCAGGCGAACCAGGTTTCGCAAATGAACAATTTTCCCCACCACTGTACGTGATCTCATACTCTGTATTTTTTTGCATTTCTGATTGAGGTTCATTACACATCTTTGACTAGAAACAATCTTGTCATCTACTTCTTCCACTCTGCCATACTCTGCATATGCCGGATTTCTGATTTTGAGCGTCAACTGTTGCGCTCATGCTCACAATCAAAAATTTTTGATGTCGAGTATGAGAGGTAAATAGTTTTATATGGCGACACTCAGTGCTCAAAGCTCAATGCTCATGTAGTGCTCGCGGTCTTATCGAAAATATTCTGTTCTATTTAGAAAAAAAGAGAAACCATATCTGAATTCTGAAAGCTTATCTATTTCTTAGTGCAAAAATTGAAAAGAAATTTCAGTATCAAAAACTCCGTTGGTGAACGTAGAACTTTAAAAGAGCACCTTTTTGCTGTATCGAACATAGCCAATACAGTTTAACGAAACAAACTTTACTTATCAAGACATAAAATGAATATCACGTCGCAAAAATTAAAATCTGAGGAAATAATTTTTGAAAAACGGGAGTTTTAAAGGTTGATTTTTAAATTTCTCATTCCCTAAATTTTAATTTGTTATAAATTCGCCATCATTTTTATCAGTTCCTCATTTATAATTCGTTCCAAACGAGATGATATTTTTTTTTAAAAGGTCCAAAGGGGCAGCCTCTAACAAACGTTACTGAAGTTAAATTCGATATTGCTAGGTAAAATAAAAATTGTATATAAACAGGCACAGGTACTTCATTTCTCATCCAGTGTGTACCCTAACTTTTTCTACTCCCTTCTACTACACACAATGAGTCGAAAAGACAGGCTATAGTTATGATTGAATTAGACCTAAAATAGTGAAGCTGACAATTGTGGTGAGAAACCAATTTTCATTCCATTTTATGGCTTGACAAATAAATTTGGCCTTGGCTTTAAACTATTGTAAGTACTTATCTTAGAATTTTTGTTTTGTTTGTTGACTTTAGAGATAACCAAATAAATTGTGAAAAAATAAGCTGACAACGTGCACCAGTCGTGGGATGTTGAAGAGATTAAGAATTTATTTACGAGAATAATAAATGAAATCCATCTTTTCCGAAGAAAATCTGGCGTACCTGTACATTTGTTGATTTAAGTACTTCGATAAAAAAACAACGTAAGTCATTAGGCAAAGCCTTCAACCACTCAGTCAAATACTTAGATCTCATTGTTTCCAAATATTTTCGCTAGTTACCTACCAAATTATGGATATACATTTGTAAAAATAAAAAATGCTATAATATCGTGGCATGCGACTTCGGGGAGGGACATATCTTAAGGAAACAAATTACAAAACCAACACATAATTCAACAACACACTCAATTATTCGAGTTTGAGGACGTCGTTCATTACAAAAATCTAACGATGACGTGAAAGTCCAGCCTAAACATGCACAGACAGTCAGGTATTTGTTTGACCACACTTTTAACCATAAAATTTGGAGTCAAAAATTTACCAAATTTTCCTATGCATTCAGAGGGACATGAGTTTGAAATAGGTGGGAGAATTTTCGTTGCAAAACAAAAGTAGACTGAATAAGTAACCCAGCCTAAGCGCACTCATATCGAATTACAAATAATTGGTGAAAATTTATTTGATTTTCGAATTTTAAATTGTTAATGTTTATTTCCTTATGGCTAAGTTGTTTGACTGATAACCTACCATCGGAAGTATTTACCTGAGGTCAAAGTGAGTTCTTAATTTTTCATTTCAAAGGTGGACCAAAAATTAAATACTTAGACACCATTATTTTTTCATCAAAGCTATTTATGTCGGGAAAAAAAAGTTCAGTGTGTTTGGTATGTGAAGCACATTAAATAAACAGGTCGGATGTAACAAGAAAAGAATAGTCTTTCTGGTTAGCTTGGTCAGAAGTCTGAACTGGAGAAACGGAGAGCTGTAGTTATAAAAGGGTATATGGGGTCAAATAGGCCCCCGAAAATTTGCTATTGGGTAAAAAGTTAAAAAATTTAAGGCTAGTTGAAAAATTTATGATTTTATAGTGTTTTTAACAAACAAAAATTTCAATTCCTCCCCAAAAAATTCAGATTGCTACTTTATGGCTCTGGTGAAACAAATTAAAAGTAATAATAGTCTCCGTAACATTCTGTGCCTTTCTGTGCCTTTCTGTGCCTTTCTGTGCCTTTAAAATAGTTTATAAAATTTTTAAATCTAATTGAATTTCCTCGTTGTCTTCTGTTATTTGCTGTTTTTCGTGAATTAGTCCAACTGATAGAAAGTTCAAGACCCACTTTTTCATCAAAATCCAAAAAAATAAAATAAAATTTTTTATCTTATCGTCGCTATTATGCTTTCCTATAAAATTTAATATCTTTTATTTGTCATTGATTTTCGTATTCATAAAATTTCTGCAGAGTCCTAGTAGCAATAGATATCGTAAAATATTTTAAACCATAAATAATATTTTTAATGCGACAAAAATAGCTGACACAAGTCTCATTTATCTTTTAAGGATTAGCTAAAAACTAATTCTACCTCTAATTGTGCCTTAAGAGCACTGGAAGCAATTGGAAATTTGGATTTTGGATTTGAGAAATTCTAAAAAATTTTGCTAGTCGAAAATTGATTTAAAAAAATGAAGTTAAACATAAATCAAATTTAAAATATTTTTTAACGAAGTGATTTACATACCATTTTTTCAAATTTTATCAAATTTTGTGAAAAGAATTATGGATATCAAACAAATACATGAAATTTTCTGTCCCTCATCTGGTTTTGGCACCTAAAGTATCGAAGATTGAAAATATTCGCAATTTCGCGTTCAAAAATAACATTGGTTAACCTTCTTTTTTTCTTTTTTTTTTTTACAGAATTTTATAAACGATGAAAGAAAACCAGTTAAACGTCAGAAAATCGCATAGGTACTTTAATTCGTTCAAAATTAATGCTTCCTCTTTTATTCCGTGTGTAAAAAAATTCAAAACTTGCCCATCTCTGGAAACATTATTATCAATATGAAACGATAATTTCTTCATGATTCTCCTCTTTTTTAAGGGAAAAATTACGGTTAACAGTAAAGCTTTACGAAAATTCAAAACAACAACAAAAAATAAGTGTCGTATTCTTTGACTATATGGTAATGAACCGGTAAAGCTCCATAAGACGAATGTACTTTTTAATTTCAAGACATGCCGGCGAAAATGTAGGCAACCCCAGCGTACGTATTTTCGACGTTTTGCTCGAATTCACCAGTTTAAAGCATATCTGATAAAGATATCCCTTAAATTCACAAGGATAGCGTAGGCATAAACTCACAGTAAAGTACGTTAAAAGGTACGCTCTGGTTGCCTATTTAGCGCCGGCATATCTAACCAGAAATCATTTTTCTTTACTGGTCCAGCACTCTATAGTTACAGGTCGTATTCTATTTAGAAAAAAGTACGGAACTCGGCACCTTTTCATACCGACTGTTCTACTTATATTTAGAACAGTGCGAAACGGATTCTCTGAAGAGAGTATCTATTCTATTTTGTAAGGCACAACTCTAGTTTTCAATGAGTACGGAATTGCCTGATAACTCTGTGAGTAGGTTCAGATGAATTGTTCTCTTTAAAATTAAAATGATCGTCTTTTATATCATACGCTTCGAGTGTCTTATCAACTCCTTCTTATCAAAAAAGTTTTCCTAATTGTTACATTCAAATAAAATCCTTTTTCAAGTACCTATTTGTCACCTGGCAGAACATGATTGAACTAAGTTTTCACACAGAACAGAACTTGTCGAGAACCTATACAACTTTTTTGCCATAGGTATAGAATACAGCTTATTCATGTCTTCATAAGTAATTTTCTAGTTATATAAACAAGACTTTCCCATCAAACAGCAAATGAGTTACCTAGCTCTAACGTATATGACATTATCTCTAAAATAATAACTTTTATTTATTTGTAGATGATCCATGGGTTTGGATGATCGCCACGTTCGCCGAATTCCATGAAAAAATAAAAGAGTATCAACATCGAAGGAGTGTCGACGAAAAGTGAATCTCGTTTTTTTTTTTGGTAAACAGATTTAACTAATGCACTATTGTAGATAGTTTAGATAGAAGTTTCAGTAGCTCTTTTTATTGTTGTAGTTGAAAAATATTTACTTCTGAATAGAACACTATAAATTAGCTCGAAGTCGGAATTATTTTTCACGTGTGTGTAAATTCACTTTTTTTTTATGCCACTAAATAATTAGTCTGTTTGTAGTTGGTTCCTATAGTTGTGAGAAAATTTGTTAAAATTTATTCATCGATATACGGATGTTTCGTGCCATGATTTCGTTTAATTGTTCGTTTGGGCATAAAATTGTTGAGCATTGCTCCGATTCATTCCTTTTCAAGGAGATCAAAGGGTTATGAGATTTTTGTTTTTCTACGATAACGTTTTCTTCAATAAATTCCAGACAAATAAACTCAATAATTTTCTCGAACGAAGAAAAAATTGAATAGAAGTTTTAATTCGTAATGGTACATTTGATAGATATGACTTATGAAGGATAAATTTGAATAATGAAGTGTGAGGAAATAAATTAAATCCAACATTAAATTCATCTTGAAGGAAGCTATATGTTTTATTTGTCTTTTTTAAATATTTTATTGGTCTTTAAAAACACTTCGAGAAGAAAATAATGTTTTGACAACGTTGTTTGAACAAGTGTGGCATAATTTTAATGTAGTTATCGCCTACCCTCGTATACCCTTTCTACGCGTTTTGCCAATTACTTTGTCCAATTTTCTGCTAATTTTATTTTATGTTTCCCCGTATCATGTAACTTAGTAGGTAGACCTAAATATTCCAACAGTATAAAAATCTTTCTTGCACACAATTCAATATCGTTTCAAATTACAACCATATTTTATTTTTTTCAACACCAACCTTAAAAAGAAACGTTTTCATGCCTCTTAAGTGTATGTGAAGAAAGAGATTTCAACACTATTTTTTAACATCATTTTTCAAGCATCTCTTTTACATTATTTAAACACTGACTTTCGTTTTTTTCTACACATGCGCACACTAAGTCTTATCAAACATTACGATACACTTTAATATTACTTATTTTTTATACACTTTTTTTATTTTATTAATGAAAGTTTCTCCTGCTCCAGGGTATTGAGAACCTCTAACCCATGCGTTCAAAAACTAGCACCTTATAACCACCATGCCACAACTTCTTGTTGAAGGAGTTGTGACACTACGCGCTTATATGTTTACCAGTTACCAAAATATTTATCTTTCTTAATTTTTTTTGTTTGTTTTTTGGGGGAGGGGGCGTTGAAAAAAATTTTATGTGACACTCGTACGAAGTAGGTGATTACTACGAGTATCGCAGTCTCCTACTTTACACACTAATAATTCTATCTCAAATAACTATTTTGTCCCAATGCATTTGAGGAAAAAAAAATTTAACAGGAACAATTTTAATTTGATAAAAAATTTTTAACCAATATGCTGCTATATTTTGAAACGAAAGTACCAAGCCTAACCTAAAATATGAAAATAAAATTTAAAATGGAAAAATGTCGACATATTGAAGAAAAGTAGAAATATACCTACCATTAGTATTAGGCCAAATGTATGATTTTGAATTGAATGGTGTACAGTCACGAAAATGAAAATTATAGATTTTTTTAGGTTTTTTAACCATTTGTTGTGTTTTTAATGAAAATTAAAAAAAATCCGAACTGTACAAGAATTATTTTTGGAGATGGTTTCGATTCTGGTTTATAAATGCATCGGTACGTAGACACATAGAGTATTAAATATTATAAAGGACGCATGCCCATCTAAACGCTGTTACAAAAATGGCACCAATTTTGAAGAGCTGTCCCCATCCTTTCGGTACTGAATTCAAATTTGTTCGCCCGTATTCAGGCCCATAACAATGACAGGTAAGATTTTTTTTTTTCCAAATAATTGTATTGAACGAACGAGTAAATAAGTAACTGGAAATTCATAAAACACATCAAACCGAATTTCGTAGATAAAAATGAGATGAAAATTTTACTGATCCTTAGGATTCGGGATACTTCGTCTCAAAAACGGTGCCATTTTTCATCTCGCATGCGGTCTCTATTATAATATTTAATACTCTGTGCCTAGACATTAAAAAAAATTAAAGGGTTTTTTTTTTTTTTCTTAAATCCTATAGTTTATAAATTTTCTAGTAAATACAAAAAATTTTTTTTGAAAGTGTTTCTCTCACGTTTTGTGTGCAATTTACAATAAAAGTAGCACCTTTTAACACACAAAAAATTTCACTGGTTTGTGTAAAATCTACGGTCATTTTTGCTCAGTAAGACATAATTCAACTAAAATTTATGGAATTTTCAGATACTTTAAATTGTTGAATCCATTAGATACTGTTAGGTACCTAGTACCCTCCACTTTTACCCCATCCATATAGACAAGATGCACGTTCTTCATACGCAAATAGGAACCCCTACAGTTATCGAACACACCCTTTTACTACAACTGCCATTTAGTAGCCTACCTTGATTTACCCTATTTATTTTTTCTGGAAAAAGTAATGAAATGTCTATTTTATGATCAATCAGTATTGACATGTACATGATTTTGACTATTTTAAGGTGACCAGAACACCCACCATTTTTCGTGTTTGCTTATATTATGAATATATTCCAATATGGGCCAACACTGAAAAATGATGTATAAAAACACTTATACTAAATTGATAGGCCTGAATATTAAGTACTGTTCTCAAAATGCTTCGTGATGCAAAGAAATAAAATATTAAATAAGAATACTATTGGAGACACTGGAGATCTAAGTGCCAGATGATAGTACTCAATATTCACCATATTCACCCTTGCACCTGACATTAACATTTGGAGAAATTCTTGCATAAAATTAAAGGTTTAACAGCCTCGTTTACTCTCTTATGGGAAGGTAACGCACTTTGCCTGGTCAAACCCCTGTATTTTTCGACCAGAATTACTTTTGAATAGGACTTCTTAGAGAGTACATTTCTCCAGTAAAACGTTATAACTTTTGTATGGGTCTTCTAAGAGAGTACATCTTTCTAGTAAAAATATGTAACTTTTGAATTGGATTTTGTAGAGAGCATATCTCTCCAGTAAAACATATTATATTTCTTTTACCTAAGTTCCTAGTTACGGACTTAAAATAATTTCGTATATTTTTCTTGCTTTAATGCTTGAATTTAACATTGAAATATTATTATTATTTATTTTTGGACTACGTTAAAGTCCGTTTAAGTGATTTGAGTAAATTTAACGTCCTTTTGTGAATTTTATTTCTTTTATAAAAAATAAAATTCTACGTTTTGAGATAAATTCGATCTTTTAATTTATTATCAAAACAAATTCCCTTGGCTGAGATCAATCTCGGATCTACCTCGATCAAACTCTACCCACGGCAAGAACCCATTGTTCGTGGCACGTAGCAATACATTGAATAAAACTTGACAGTTGAGATGCGTCATTGTTAAGATCTGTTTGAAAGCACACCACCAGCATATACCAGTAAAAATCGGGTGCTATGAATTTTATCGACTCTAAAATCAATGCTGTAAATACATCGAACAAACCATTTGCACCAATAATTTACGTTGCATGTTGAAAATTAATATTTTAAATACACCACAACCGTCGTGTCTGTGCAATAATAACTAATAAGCAAGCGAAAACGGTTCGCTCAGCCTGGCTTGTAGACTATCGCAAAATATTTCAGGCGTATTTTAACGGTGGTTGCATATACGGATATATGACAAATTTAACGGTATAAATTTGTTCGTCTGAATTGGAAGGACTAAAAGAGTTTACATCGAGAAGACTGTTGTACTTTGAATAATAAACTGTATTCGTTAAATAAAAAATTTTTAACGACTAAGAAAATTCGGTAATACCTAATAATATCTGAATACAGCTACCCACCTAAAAATGGAAAAATATAAAGCTACAAAATTTTTTCAAGCAAATAAAATAACACTTAGGTAATCCTATTTCGAGCGAATGATGAATGTCAAATATTTGATTTATAATTACATTTACTGCAGTTTTAATGGTTCCTGCAATTTTTGTTTCTTAAAGGGTGTAGTTCCGAAAGCAAAAAAAGGACTTCCTTTCCCCTTTTCTCACCAATTCAATTTGGCTCCAATTCATATAAAACTTCAGTTCTGTATTACTTTCAACCGGGTTTTCTTTATGGTTTTCGTTTTTCAGAATTTTTAAAAACTGGTTCAATTTTTGGCATTATCACGACGAAAATTGGTAATTTTTAATAAATGATAGGTAACTGTCTAAATAATCCTAATTTGGAAATTTTGCAAAACGACAACTAGGAAGACAACCTTAGGAAAGAATATATCAAAAATTAAATTCATTTTCTTCGAAATTCCGTGAGTAAAAAGGGGAGAAAAAGAAATATTTTTTACACCAAAAAACTGTGAATTTATCGTTAATTTTCGTGAAAATAGTCCGGTCATATTTGGGTAGAGTGCGTTAGATTCGGATCACTAATTAGTGATCTATGTGCGAGAAAGATGTCTAATAAAAAAAAAAAAAAGTTGTCTTCTTTCAATTGTTGTTTTACAGAGAATACAGCTGGGAGGGAACAGAGGAATAAAAATTAATTTTCTCGTATATACGCTACTTTCCTTTCTCACTTCTCGTTTCTTTGTTTATATTCCAGATTCTACTTAACTTTTTTTACTTTCGTCGTTTGTCTCACTACTAAAGCACCCTCTAGCAGCATAATTGAGGGTCATAGCATATTCTAGACTTGATATTTTAATTTCGTTCGAACAATAACGCAAATAAGCCAAAAACATACCTGAATAAGAGTCATTGAGTGCCATTTTCAAAAATTCAAAATTATTTTTATTTATTTTTATTATATAAAATAACAATATCTACTCGTATGATGGTCTATTGATTGAATAACCAAACGTATTTAAAAATTATGACCATTCATATGGTTTTTCTTATTGAAAAAATCACGCATTTTCTCGAAAAATTCCAAAAATTTTGAAAAAATATCGAACGACCTAATTTTGAAAAACAGTAAATGGCGCATATTCATTAAACAATAGTTACATAAATGTGAAACGTATGTGGTTAACTATTAACTGTAAGTAGCAATAAAAAGTTTGGGATTTGTAAATTTTGTTTTCGAGTAAGCCATAGGCGAAAAATGGCCTTTTCATTTATCCACCCTGAACTGAATTGATTAGAAGTTTGAATAACGATGATAGTCTCTTCATTTCGGTTTTAACTGAGGCTTATTTGGATCGTGTAATAAGTGTATCAGTCTAAACAACAAATTACTTAGGTACGAAACACTTAAATCAAGTTTTACGGCAAATTATAATTTGATTCATCTCTGTCCATGTAACCACTCGTACCAACTTACATTGTTTATAAAGTTCTTTACGATTCATCATTTATGCTCCTCGAATCGAAATAACACCAGCAGCCATATTCTTCTTTCTTTTGTAGAAAATAAATAAAATTAGACTTCCCTTTACGTTTGGACCTAAACGTTTCAAAAAAAACTCAAGCCTTCATGACAAATGATGTTATGAACGTGAAAAAAATCTTGGCTGACAGAATAATAAGAACCAATCTAAAAAAACACAAATTGTTTGATTTTTTTTTCTTCCATTAATTTTACTGCCATTCGATCGATTTGTTATTTTTTTTATTACAGCATTTCAAATTTCTTCACAAGTTCTCATACTTTTCTCCTTCGGTTTATGTCATTTTTTAATCTTAAAATTAGGAACCTACCTACCTACTTACTAAAAGTACAGCAACTAATACAATTATTTCTTATGTTCAGGCTTTTGTTATCGAAAATTCGAATCCTTAAATATCGCGTACAGTCAATTGATCGACCAGTAGATAATAGAAAATTAAGTTTGTGGGTTCTCTTTTTCTGACTTAAATGTCACTACTCATGTTCTAAATTTTCACGAATTCTATACAAAGCTGGTAATATTTTATCTAACTGAAGAATTTTTAATTATTATTAATTGCACGAAAAAATGTAATACACAACACAGTTAGATACGAAAATGCCAACTGAAAATATTCTTTATGATTCACTTTGTTTTTCTCGTAAAACAAAGGTATAGAACACATTTGGGCTGAAGTAAATACACGACAACAGCAAATTTAAGTCTTCTCAATATCCTCAAATATTTATTCCTGAGATGTGGATTTTGAATCAGTAATATTATCTATTGCGTAAAATTGTGGATCTTTAATGATAAAAATGTATGAATGCTATGATCAATGAATTACCGCAATAATATAAATTCTACCTACATTATAGTCATATAAATATAGCAAAAGGCTAAAATACATTAGCAACCGTCAACGACGTTTTAAACAAAGAAACTAGAAACCGTCTATCTCTTGCCTGGTAAAAAAATTGAGGTATTTTCTCATAAATGAAAATATCCACTATTCAAGCCCTGAATTAGTTAGGCAACAATGAAATATGTTCTACAAAATAATAATTTGGTTCAATTTTTCTTCAGATCTCAAAATAATTTTAAAATGTACCTGTACCAACATCAAAATGTAAAAAATCCATAGAAAAATGGTGTTATTAGAAATTTGAGCCCTCATAAATGAATATTGCTTTCGATGAAGTTCATAATTTTTGCTACATGCTGGTAGCCTAACTTTTTTTTTCGAAATTTTTTGAATTTGAAAACTTTTTTGATACTTAATGAAAAAAAAAGCATTTAGGAAGGTTTATCAAAACAGAAAAAAGAATGAGTGAGTGACGGTACATACGGTTGAAGTGAAACTTTTATTAATTGTCGTTCAACGAATCCATTGGAGTTGAACGGGCCAAGCTCTCGCAATCACGGCGATGCGTTTCATGACATTTTTTTAGTTTAATACCCTACGTAAGAAAGTTTCTCTTCAATAAATCAAAACGATATTACCTACTTAGGGAATATTGAATTCAGACAATTTTTTTTTTTTTTTGCAACTAAAGTAATAGAGTACCAAACACCTTAAAATGTCATTCAGTCCTTAAACTTGCAAAAAATATGTTAATTATTCCTCTAAATTATTTCAAATAACCTATCAAGGACTTGATAAAAATTTTGCTCTTTATATAAAAATAACACTTGGAGCATTAAATTGATTTTAATATGAAGAACTTTACGGAAGTTCTATGGACCATCAAAATAGAAAAACAATGTGGTTCTCTAACTCGGTGGCTCTTCGAAATAGTTCAATTTAGCCACTTTCTCCAAGAAAATTGCCAACTTTCGAAAAATTGATAAATTAACAAAAAAAGTCATCAGTTAAACAATTTTGCCAACTGCGATCGGTCCAGGGGGTGAGACAACCCCCACATCCTCACTCGAAGGGTACCTGCTTCAACTGGTAGGAAATGTAGGCGACAGCAAGAGGATTAGATTCTCCTTCGAATTTACGCACATACCCATTGACCATTTCGAGCAGAAAATATGTAAAATAAAAGCTTTTTCCAATCTAATGAGATATGTATGAAGCCGAAATGCGTTAATTACATAGCACAGATTGTAACTTTGAAAAATCGTAAGTTAACCTGAATTCAATACCTCATAACGGCTATTTGCCTAACAACCAAAATTAATATCGTTAATTCTCGTCATACTTTGATTAAATTTGTCGTTTTTAAGGCATGAGTATAGGAGATCTGAGAAATCATAAACTTTTGTAACATTATACGGAAGAATTCAGTCATACTGAATAATAAACGATTCCAATGCAATAAACATCATGATTTCGGATTTTGTTATTCTTTCTAGATGTTTTTGATTTACTTGAATTTTCAGTATATTATTTGCATACCATAACTAACTGTTAGGTTCGCTATAGTTTGAATGGAACAATGTTCGCCCAAAAATGTTAATTCATTTCCACTTACAAAAAACCAGCCATGTTTTGATCGCATTGAATTCTTCCACACACTGATGTTTTATACCCTGTCCAATGTAAAGATGATTTCTGCCTTCAACGCTAAGGAGCCAATAAATAAGCCTCGAATGTTACCTAACATTATTTATAAATAGCAATTACGTATCAATTTAAAGCAATCGTAATATATGGTGTTTTTCAGAGATCATGTTTCTCGGACGGAGTATACCTAGTCTTATATTCACATTACCTATAGCTACCTATCGCTCATTCTTTCTAATAACTTTGCAATTTGGAATCAGTCCTTCTGGGTTTTTGTTTAAAATATTAACCGTACTGTGGAATGATTTTTACTTTCATACAGCAAAGAGATAATAAAGGCCAACTCCATCATAGGAGGGTCTATATATTCTTTGTCTTTCCTTCTGACACTTTTCCCCACTACAACAGCACCACTACCAATAAAGACAACTATTTCTATGTATAAAACTTTTTGGAGGGCTAAAGGAGGATCCAAACCCGTAGGACCCAACCTTTATCTACGCTCTCATCTAGGCCTATGAAATGTAATGAGAAATCAGTTTTTTGTTGATGTTAGTGCATTGAAATTGAAACAATTCAAAAATTTTTTAAGAATCTTTGAAAAATTACGACTTTAAAGTTACGATGTTTGTACGGAGAGAATAAGCTTTATACAAAAACTGATGAGCAATATAGACATCTACAACAATAATATGCAAGATTTCTCGAGTAAGTTCCATTTTCAGCTATTTTTGATTGTGTACATAAAAATTTCGAATTTAAATTTGAGTTTTCTCCACTTGCAAATTGTTAATTGACAAAATAATAAAAAAACGATGGAAGAGGTAAACGCGCCTTAATTAATCTGGTTTAAACTTACATTAGAAGCAGCAAAACATGGTCTACTCAAATCTACTTTATTTCGGGAGAGAAAAAAAGATACAAAGTAATTGCTACAGGTGATCACAACTACACAAACTAACTACAAAAAAAAGAAAGAAAGAAAAAGAAAGGAAAATGATAGAAAAAAAAAAGAAGAAAAGAAAATAAGGGGAAAAAATCATTAAATGCTAAACGAAACGTAAGAATACAACAGACGTAACCGTATAAAGACTAATCTCTACACACAAATATACAAACAAACGAAAAAACAAAAAAAAAGTATAATTTAAGGATAGATTAAAACACGCCAAAAGAAAACACAACCCTCTTTCTTGTAAATTCGTGAATGAAGCGTTAGAATCAAATTTACAAATAGACAAAATATACTCGCTTTAATTATTTATTAATTTTTTTTCTGATTTTTTCTTCAGTTTTTTTCTTGTTTTTTTTAAGTACAAAAGAAAAGTAGAGGGCTCTAAAAATAAATACAGAAAAAAGATTTCTTAAATATATTGCTTTTCTTATATTGTCGTCTAATACAAAAGAAAGAAAAAAAAAAGAAAAAAATAGGGAAAGAAAAGGGGAAAAAACTCGTAATTCTAAAAATTAGCCAATCACACTACAATCTATCACTTAAAATCTAACTACGAGAACTGGTAATCACAAATTTTTTACTCGCTATGTACTTTCTGATCGCTAGTGATATATATATATATATTTATTTATTTTTTTATTTTATTTTTTTTCAAATACGAAAATCAACGAAAAAAAAAAAAAATCCTTCAGTGCGACACGTTATGACAAGTGCAACAAAACATTGTACAGTCTAAACTTTTCCATTACCTTAGGTTTAAACATTTGATTGCTTTTACACACACACAAAAAAGAATACAGTAAAAAAGCTTGAAAACTGAAAACTTTGAAAGTTTATCAACGGTTTTTTTTTTTCTTTTATTTTACTTTACGCTACATAGCAAACCAAAAAAATCCATCAAACTAATTTATATGTATACAACAAAACAGTACGTTATTAATAAGTAATGATAACTATTGTAAAATTTGTAAAACTGTGCTTCACTGAAATAAAACCATCAAAACATATACAAAAATATTTCTGTATTGTTTTAAAAATTACAAATTTCGCATAACAGTAAAAAAAAAAAAAAAAAAAAAAAAAATCAAGAAGAAAAAAAGGAGAGGAGTCGATTGTACATAAATCTATATAAAATAATCGATTCGATACACAAAATACAGTAACATACAATTTTTAATTTTTTTTTCTTTTTCTTTTTAATTAATACAAAATAACAACAAAACTTATAAGGAAAAAATCACATCACAATCACATGTATAAATGATATGATGACAACTAGCCTCAAAAAATCGGAATCCGGGACTTGACTTTTTCTTTGGAATAACAATCCGATGATTTATTTATTTTTTATTCGTACATGTTTGAATGTGATGATTAAAATTTATCACTATTGGTCCGTTTTTTTCTTTTATTTAATTAATAAAATAAAAATAATAATAGTAATAGTAATAATAATAATAATAATAATAATAATGACTGAAGGCTTTTGGAATGTTTAAACAAAGGATTTTTTTGCAAATAAATTAATAAATTACGAAGTAATTTTACAAACCTTAATTTAAAATGCATTTATATAATTGAAAAACACACTACGTTAATAAGGAACATTTTTATAATGATACTGATATTTTCGATTTTCGAGAAGATGGTCGTTTGACAAAGAGACAAAAATTCGATTTTATCATTATATATATATTACCAAATATCTGTTGCCAATTACAAAAAAAAAATTATTGCCAAACTTTGTAGAGACCATCGCTGCTAGTCTAGTCACTACTACAAACAAATCCAAAAAAAAATCTTAAAAACTAAGCAAATAGAGAAAGAAAAAAAATAGAATGGAACTAAATATTGTAAAAATTAATGACTAGAAAATTTTTTTTCGTAGCGATGTAAAAAGGAGAAAAAAAATATACGAGGAAAAGTTTTTAATCGCGAGCGCACGCGCAAAAAAAACAAAAACAAAAACTAGAATATACATGCTCTGAAAGTAATATCCAACATCGGAAATAACAGAGAACAAAATAAAAAGGTCAAAATGAAAAAAAAAGTTGATAAATTTTGAGAATGAGATCAATACACATATATAGGTTGTCTATTCTCACATAAAACGCTCAAAAATTTTTCTCATTTCGATCATTATTCATGTTAACAAAGCAAAATTATTCGTAAAAAAAAATTTGAATGGAACAAAAAAAATGAAGAAGAAACAGTATGTATGGCACAATAACATGCTATGGAATCCCCTGTATTAAACGTCAAAACAGACGAATAAAATTGACTATTAAACAAAACGAAAAAAAAAAGTCAAAAAGTCAAAAAGTCAAATAATATATTTAACACCCATATATTTAATTTTAAGTACCGCAATTGATCATTTTCAAAAGGAAAGTTTTTTTTTTCCCTTCATCAATATAATAATAATACTGAGTGCGACAATATTGCTTATTGCTTAATGGAAGAGAGCGATACGATAACCAAATAAAGAAAACAAAAAAACGGATCATAAAATGAAAAAAAGACATAGCACTAAAGTTGATACCATGAGCAAACTAGTTTTGGTTTTCATTCAACGACTTGTTGACTAAAACATTTACAATACATAGATGTACGAAGAAAGAGAGAGAGAGAGAGAGGGGTGGGAGGAGGATGTGAGGAGGGCGAAAGAGAAAAAAGAGGGGGAAAATAGAAGGAAAAATCTAGGCGAAGGCCAAAAACTAATTCGAGAAAATTAAACACTATGAACGAACTACGTCCTATTTTTATTCAATTTTTTTATTTATTTTTTTCATTTTTTTCATTAGTTGTTGCCTTCTTTCAACCACAGGTGTAAATGAGTTAGTAAAAACGCGGGAAAAAGGTGTACATTTAGACGGCCAAGATAGACCACGACGAGTTTCCCTCTCCTTCTCATTCCAGTTTTTTAGACATACATGCCCATACCGTACATAGAGGTCCAATCAATACCCTGAAAACTAGACATATCGACGTTGGCCAAATTGTAGGCATGTGCTGGAAAAGCGGCGGCGGCTACTGGAGCGTTTCCGGCTGCCGCTTGAGCGGCGGACGCCGTCGTCGGCACCGTTTGCGCCGCCGGCGTCGCCGAAATGGCGGCCACCTGATACGGCGAGTAGCGATAGCTGGCCAGGCCCGGATAGGCGCCCAGCAGCTTGCCGTAGGTGGCGGCGGCCGCATTTTGGGCGGCGACGGCGGCGACGGCCGCCTGAGCTTGTGCTTGGGCCTGGGCCTGAACTGCGGCCAGCTGCGAGACCGGCGTAATGGCGGCGGCGGCGGCGGAGGCGGCTTGCGTGGGCGTCGGCGTCGCCATGCGCACCCCCAACGGTCCCATAATCATGCGTTTGCCCAGCAGCAGACTAGGTTGGATCAGTTCTTTGGGTTGCGCCTTTTTGCATTCGACTTTTTTGTTCTTGATGGTGTGGAAGTGTATCTCGCATATGCGGTCCACCACCTCCTCGTTCTCGAACGTGACGAATCCGAAGCCTCGATGTCGTTTCGTTTGTTGGTCCATGAGCATGACCGTGTCCTCGACCTTGCCGAACTGACTGAAATACGCTTTCACCTCTTCGGCCGAGGTGTCCTGGCTGACGCCGCCGACGAATATTTTTTTGGTTTTGTTGCCCGCCTTCGGCCGATTCTTGGGGGTCGCGTGCTTCGGATCGATTTTCTTGCCGTCCAACGTGTGTATGGGCACTTGGAGGACTTTGTCGACGGTGTCCGGATCTGAGAACGTAATAAATGCGAATCCTCGACTTCTCTAGAAAAGGCCGAAAAAAAAAGATCGAGTTAATATGCGACAGAGAAAAGTAAAATGTGAGGAAGAGAGATTATAACATAAAATCGGCAAATTTTTCAAGTGGTTCAGAATTATTATTTTTTTTTTTCAAACACCTTCTCACCCTCGGTAGAACACGATGGGCCTGACTTACATTTAACCAACAAAATAATAATAATAATAATCCGAAGGTCAGTAACATGGTTTTGAGGTTTCAAAGAAGGACAACACTAGATGCATAATCTCACCGAATGAGATGTTGGCGCAATATCAATTCCCTAATAACAAATACGGCGACATACAGCCATGATTCATAGTTAAGGGGTTAAGGTCTCTTTAAAAAGTCTACACCGCCTTCAATAGTATATGGTTACTAGCAAATAAGTCATATACATAATTCGGTAAATAACTAAGCAATACTAAATGTGTATTATTTAAAAAGATTTTGCCACGTTGAAAAAGCTACTTGTGAGCAAAAATATACACCTACTTTGAAATTGAAACATGAATTTGGTTCGAGTGCTTCGCCCTAAAACCAAAAGTGGTTGTAGATTCGGAACCAAGAAAAATTATCCACAATGATGGATGCTCCCAAATACTATCCAAAAGATTTATACAAGGAGACCGTTGCTAACCGACACTTCTATTCATCTTTTATAAATTTAAAAATGACTTCGATGCTGAAGCTCATTAATGAAAGAATTTACAACGTAATGATTAAAAGATCACTCGTGACTCTTTGTAATTTGTAGAAGAATCAATATTCTTGGAAAACCCTCCAGTTCAACATACACGACCCGCCACACAGAACTATTAACCAAAAAAATTGTAATTATTGTCAAAAAATTCAACAAGGTACGCTTTTAGTGGTCTTGATATGCAATAAAAAATTCACAGGTTTTACACTTTATAAGAACGAGAGGAGGTCATTGAAAATGAATAAATAAATAAAAAATAGTACTGTTCATTTACGGTTTTCTTTCATTTTGGTAATCACTCCATAAACAACGAAACAACATTACAACCTCCCATTTCATTTTTCATTGCCATTTTTTCCTTCCACTTTTTTTACCGTCGTTATCTACCCCTTCTCTTACTTGCTTTTCACACTTAAAACATTAGTAAAAACTTGGTGGCGGACACTTTTTCACATTTTGACTGAAAAAGTATTTTCCATGCTAAAAACTTACAACATTAGGTCTGCTGAATGCCAACGTGAAAAACGTTATGAGAGAGCGAAGATGAGTATTCATTTTAAAATTATTTCCTCAAATGAAACACGCGTAGTAAATCGAACATCGCAGGATGTAATGAGGTAAAAAATGGCAATGTTTCAAAACCATCAGTAATTATAAAATCCTATAGGGAATTGTTATCGACTCTCAGGTTAAGACAATAAACAATAAATCAGACTGAATAGTTGATAGGGGGGGGGAGAGCCAAATAGGCAGAGTAATAATCCGCGAGTGGATGTGATTTCAAAAATTTTAATCGGAGATCAGACAGAAATTTCTCACTTTAACCGATTTTTATAATTTTACAATTTATTCGTTTCCCATTAAATCAAGACAAATAAATGATGGCTTCATAATTTATTAGGTCTTCCAGATGAATGACTTTTGGTGCAATACTTCGTTAATTGCTCATTTAAAGAAAACAATTTTAATTAGGTTTATTTTTCGAATACAACCTTCAATACTAAATTTCGGCAAAATTCTGAACAAAAATTTTTCGGGTACAAATAATGGGAATTATGACCATCGTTGATCAAAGGCGAATCTAAGGGGAGAATTGGGAAAACTTCCCCCAAACGCCAAAACAAAACTAGACGAAAATTTAAGGAAAAAAAATTAAAGTATGACCACAAAATGCGAATAAAAAACGTCAAAAATTTGTTAAAAAACCAAAAAAAAGCACACTTTCAAAAAATTTTGTCTTCCGTTCAAAAAACAATAACTCTCTGAATCCGTCACTGCCGCTGATCAGATTTTGAAAATATTTTATCACGTTTCACCAAAATCAACATCAACCTTTCTGTTTGTTACATTTAAAATATGTCGTACGCGATGAAGTTTTTAAAATGTGACTTCTGACCAATAACCACGTGTTGGAAAAACATACGACGGAAGGGTGGGAGGATATTAAAGCAAAACTGCAACAACTAACCTGCGTTAGCGGATCCCTCATAATGAGCACATCGGTAACGTTGCCAAACATGCTGAAGTATTGTCTTAATTTCTCGGAGCTGGTAGTCCACGATAGTCCGCCGACAAATAACTTGGCTGAGGAGGATAGATCATTATTGGTGGGGGTGGATCGGCCGGACGACGAATCGCCGCCGGCGCTGTTCGTGCCGTTGCCCACATCCAGAGGCACCGGAATTAGCGAACTATTTTGACTGGATGGTGGCTGACTGCTGTTGATGATGTTGGTGACGGCGGTGGTGGTCGGTTGACTTTGACACGCCACCAGACTAGTATTGCTTCCGTTAATCTGGGAAGAGGAGATCGGCGGCGGAGGAGGGGGATCGCGAACTGCCAACGGTTTGCTGTTCAGTTTGAGTATATTGTTGGCAGCTGCTGTGATCGGTACGCCGCCGCCGGCACTCAGATGGTGCATCAGTGCAGCTGCATGTTGCGGCGTCATCGTGACTTGAACACCCAACCCTATACCGTTTAGTCCGGGCAGTAAACCGTTAAACGCTGCCTCCGGATGCTCTGAGAGCGTTGCCACCCCATCCATACCAATACTAAAAAAAAGAAAATGTAAGAAGAAAAAACATACATCATTAATAAAGAACAAATTTTGTAATATCTTGTTTTTTTTTGTTTTTTTTTTTATATGTTTTAGGATGAAATTAATGGAGCAAAATGGGCGACCACAAAAAAAATGGCAATAAATACGATAGACTGTGATATTGTCCTGTCACAGCAGTAGTGTAATTTAAAATAATACTGCTGTCTCGGGACATATTCATAGCTACGTATACAACACGAACGATCTTCGAAAATGTTTATAGTCTAATGTTAGTTTGTGTTTTTTTGTTTTTTTTTTGAAGTTACCTATATACCTTTTATAGACTAAGTTAAAACTATAGACAACCAATGTTGGAAATTAAACTAAAATTTTTCTTATCCAAAATAAATGTGAACTGGTTAGGATTGCAGAATTGGAACTACGGAAATGACGAAGAGAAAGCTGAACCTTTGCGATTATAGCAAGAATGTGATTTAATGTAGCTGTTCCGCTCGACTTCGACATAAAAAGGATAAATCTCATCATCCGCTCTTATACCAGATCAGTCATTTTATGAATTATATAATGTCTGAGTTTGGCGAAACTGGCTTTTTACATCACTGATTATTTAATAAGTACACCTATCTATAAAGTGTCCAGATTGAATTTTGTTCAGTATAATGTTAACATTAAGTATGACATAAATTTTCCGGATTTTTAAGATTTTTCACAAACTAATGGTTTTTATTTTTGTTTTTGTATTTTTTTTTTTTCAAATTTATTTTTCCCCTCATATCCGAAGTATTAATTGTCTTTCATTTTAGTACATCAAATTTAAAACTAAATGGATTAATTTTTAAAGACGAATAATTTAAAAAATAAAAATAAAATAAGAAAATAATATTTAAAAAGTCAATGGAAAATAGAGCAAAAAGGGGCAATTTAATTCATTACAGGAAAACCAACCCGAAACAATTTGGTAATGACATTTCCCGCCAATTTTCAATTATTGATGTTCACATATCCTACGTGGTTATGGATATCAAAACAATATTTTAAACACCTCCATAATTAAATAACAGACTGCTCAAAATTTAAACTCGGATAAGAACACGGAACCCAAAGAATGATTAAAATTATTTTAAAGATCGATGAGGTCGTAAAATTTGCCACCACTGACCAAAAAAACAAAACAAGGAACCCATTCATCAAAGCCCCTCTCCCGTTTCCCTCAGAATGTGTTTCAATGACACATCTGACACAAACAGAGATTATCAAAATGAATTGGTCATCTAATCATCGAGTTCATTCGAGTAATTTTGCATAGAACGAAATGGCTGGGAAAAAATAAGTAAATTTGAAGCTCCACATTCTTGAATTAGAAATGAATATAATTTTAGAATTCCCAAGTTTGTGAGTTACTAAAGTGATGCACATTTCAATAACATATATGAGTAATATCTTTTTATGAAAAAGTCAGAGCAGAAAAACTTTACTAAAGAAAAATAAATTAATAGCCATCCTTTATGTTTATGGTTAATTTGAACTATATAATATCTATTGTGTACCTTGGATAGGCCAAAACAGTCAAAACTTTTTTAGAAATTAAATCAGGATAAATGAAAAAAGGGTATGAAAAGGTTCTACGTAGTTGATAAAATTCAATGAAGCCAACCAACAGATACACATATGTTCTAATCTCAAAATAAAAAGTGTAATAAGACAAAAAGAATTGAAAAAAAGATAATTTTAGCCCAGATAATGTGAGCAAAATTTATATTCAAATATTACTCTGATATTTGCATGTAAATCTTAGATGTTCAAAATTTTACTATTGCATAATCACTTTATTTTGGAAAATTAACCATAAGTTAGTCTGTAATTTTTATATCAGTCTTATTCATTTCCCCAATCAAGAAGCAAAGAGTTCTGGACGTGACACGTCTTGATACACTCCATAATTTAACTGATACTTATAGTCCAGTTAAATGAGAACTGAAAGAAACTTTTATTCGAATAAATTAGAATAGTTTCAATTTCTTCTCTAATCACTAAAATACACATAAGGGGGTGAATATGCATTCAAAATGGTTTTTCACGTTTATCTCAACAGATATTGATTATTTAGATAGTAAGGTTTAAAAATGTTGGGCATCAAATTTATTACAAAAAAGGTTACATTCATTTTGGTCGTCTGATGTTCCTCTCCCCTGCCAAATGAGCGCGAAAGATGGTACCTTATCGTTGAGACCGAAAGCATTAGTACAATTGCTATACTAATGCAATATCTTCAAACTTATAATGAAACAATACTCACGATACATTTAATTTTGCATGGGTGTCCAACTTTGGGCAAGGGGGTCTATCTGGTTTTTAATTTTTTTTTTTCCATTAGCTGAAATAAAGAATAAAATTGTGAAAAAGAGGTATTTTTCATTTTCATTTTTCTTGAGTTTTCAAGTTTTCTCGTGACCTATATGGGCCATTTATTTTACCCCACACCCTCAGGTAGATACCTCTGCCACTCATTTGGTATGGGAGGGGAACGTCAATAACTAAAATGTATATAACTATTTTTATGACAAATTTAATGCCAAAAATTTTCATACAGAACTAATTTTTTGAAAAAATCGATATTTATTGAGATAAATGCAAAAAATCGTTTTGGGGTAAATATTCACCTCCATATCTGTAGACGCTAGCGACGGAGCGAATGTGACTTAGTATATTGTTTTAGACGCCAAAACTGATCGATTAGTAAAGAAATCAAAACTATTCTAAATTTGTTCGAATAAAAAACCTCTTTTGACTGGATTAGGAAGCTGAAATGAAAACAATCACGTTCAGCAAAAAAACATTAAATCAAGCCTCAATGCCAGTGATTTGTAAAAACAAACTAAAATAATGTGAAAAAGTAAATATTTCCTTAAAATCTATGCTAGGTATAAACAGTGGGCCAAACAAACTAAAATTCACAATTTCAATTACCACTTCAGTCTATATTATATAATGGTAATGAAGTTGCTAGTTCTACAATACTATCGCATAATGTATACGTTACACCTTATCAATCGTAAAGTTAGAGAGCAAAATTCCTTAAAACCAGTTCACATTCACCGAAATTAGAAAACATTACCACCATTCACGTTCGAAACATTCGCGAATAATTTTTCTTTGTAATTAGAACAAGAAAGTACTACCGGATAAAGAAACAGAAGAAAAAATATAGGCCTAAGTATGTAAAACTACTCTATCTTGAAAATTTGCAAATTTTTTTTTTAGTTGTATACACGCTCGCAGTACTCGTGCACTAAATTTAATTTTAAAAAATGAGAGAAAAAAGAGAAAAAAGAATAAAAAATTCACATAACTAAGGTTAATATATTAGTACTATGATGCTAAAAGAAAACTAGCCTAGGTTAACGATTGAATTAAGATTTTCTTTTTTAACACTACAGTGAATATGAAAATATTAACGAGTGTTTCGACAGACGAAAAATGTCGGCGACTCAAAAAAGAAGAAAAAACATGAAAAACATGAAAAAAAAAATGAATGAATGTAATACATAAAAATTAATCGATGATTAACTGACATCACATTTTCAAAAAGGGATCTACTACCAGAATCTACATTATTGGTGAAATCGATTTCGGAGGAGATCACAAAATCCGGTAATTGCAGCAACGAATTTTCTTCCAAATATAATTTGAAAGAGAAATGACCACATATTCAGGCTCAGTTACACTATGATATGTTCACAAATTGGAATTATTTAACACTTGATTCAATATCATCTTAACTAAATGCTTTTCTGAGGAAGACTTACAAAGCTTGGGATAAAAAGTGCTCAAAAAAGAATTCAAAATTCCATTCGTCTAATTACTGTGCATTTTTTTTACGATGTTTTAAATACCAAATAAGAATAATACGAATACAATATAGAGTGTAAAGAGCGATGAATTCTGTAGGAAATATTTTTTGAATGTATGCATGTAAAGTTATGAATGTTATACTTTTTTTTTTTTCCAGAATCTGGCGAAGAGGTCGAACTAAAATTTGGCAGTTATTTTAAAAATCAAAAAAAAATCATAGTGTTTGAAGTTTGGGAAAATTTAGTAGGAAAAGAAAAAGAACATTCTTGTTACCTACACTCAATACTTTCTAACTTAAAAGTAATACATGACACTCTGAAGGTATTAATACGTGACAAATTTTTCAGAAAATTTCAAATGGTGTCATAATTACTATAAAATAATAAATTTATGATAGTTTCTTCAACTCCCAAAGAAACATCAAAATAAATCACAATAGGTAATGTATTAGTATAGGTGGGTGAGAGTAAGGGACTAAGGGGAAACAAGCAAAAGTTGATCTAGCTTGGTTGGGCAATCGCCCATCTTTTCTACTTTGTACAGCGATGAAAAAAGTATTTTGATTCAATTATTTATTTCATCTATACAAAATTCTGCAAATGTAATTAAACGAATGTAAATTTAAGAAGTCGAGGCTCTTTTCATTATGATTGAGCCTACCCTCAAACTTGTTCTTAAGTTACGGAATCTCCAGGGAAATCAGAAAACTGATTTTCAAATTATAGGCTCTACTACGTGTAAGAAGGAATACAACAGTTACTAGAATACATGCTACAATTGTGATTTGTTGAATATTTTCTGAATAATTCTTCACTTAATAGCTAAGATCTTCTAAAAAATAAATTTTTCTTACTTCAAATAGTTCTTTTTTTAGCCACCAGTGAATCAATTCAAAATAATAATAATAATAGAACTACGCTATCGTACAAATTAAAATATACGTTCCCATGAAATATTGTACTAGTTAATACTTCACAATATCTACGAGTGAATTAATGATATTATTGAGAAAATTAACAATACAAATTTCATGAAAAACAAATTTTTTCATTAATCAAAATAAAACTAACAGAAAAAATTGTTATTGAAGATTTTTACTTTTAATTCTTCGGGCGAATCTGAGAAATTTCATCCAAACACGTTCACTGTTTGCAGAAAAAAGAAATTAAGAACCTATAAAATTCATTTTTCGGGGGAGTCAAAATAGAAAAAAGTCAAAAATTCATACCGAAAACCATAAAAGTTTCTACACTATGGTACTTTATCTGGTCATAAAATTTTGGTTTGTACGCGTTTTTCATGGACAGAACAATTTTCTACGACATTTTGGTGGAAAATGATTAATATTAACAAATTGAACGAATAATTTTTTCTCCAAATTATGGACGATATTCTATTTTTGAAAACGTATGGCAGACGACAATATGAACATTATTGTGTAACTGAGTACCAAAATTACTCTAAAATTCATATTCTATACATGCGCTCATATCACCTATCGATCAACAGAACACGAATTATCTAAACGACGACTGCAGAAGGATTCATCAACACACAGGATCAAAAGGCAAACAACAATTCCAGGCACACACAAGCCATTACCGCGTTATTCGAGCGCAAACAATTTTTTTTTCTTGGTCCTTATTTTTTTCACGTGTGCACAAAAACAATAAATTACAAACCGACGAACAGTACTCGACTACGATTGGATGGTTCGATTCGTTAATGGCAACAACAATAAAACGAGAACCATGCAAGGTTAAAAAAAAAAAAAAAAAAATCATTTTCACCAAATCCATGATACGTCCAGAATTCTAAATTGAAAATTAAGACTATTTCAACAAAAGTTTAAGAAAAAAATGCGTTTTCTCGTTGTTACTCGTGGATAGGTATTTCAAAATCAAAGATTACATGCGAAGAGAGAAGTTCGTACAACAGTAATACGTACTATGGTTTCATTGTACATTCATACAACAAAATAATGGCTTTCAAACCCGCCGAGCATAATGTTTGCGAGAAAGAGATTACATTTTCAACGACTATTTTAGAGGTGCAAATAAACGTGTGATTTTACGAAGCACCACTGTATTGAAGTGTTGAGGACGAAACAAAAAAAATTACAAAGACTCGTTTCCAATATTGCGGAACTGATACACAGAAAACTGGTATGGATACACGTACTGTATCCCATTGAAGGCAAATAAGCTATGATAATGGCACTTGTAAAGGAGCTCAAGGGAATACTCCATTCCAGTTCTTTTTCGCTGGTCCAGTAGGAAAGATATTTGAAATTCTTCTTTGTAATGAACCAACAAGTTTTACAATATAATATTCGGAAAGGACCGACATAATTTGTATCTCAACCGCGCATCAAACGCGGTGTGTATTCTCCAAAAGTGTCAAATTTGTAATGGCTGCCATTTGAAAACTGGTTGACCGATTTCGCTCAAATTCAATACCAAACCATTCCTTAACAGTCTCCAACTGCCATAAAAATTTCAAACCAAAATCGTTCAATTTACGGGAGTTATCGTGATGACAACATGGTGGGTTTGCAACACTTTGAGAATCTCTTCCTTCGAAACTGGCGGATGAATTTTAAAAATTTTAACACGAATGTGTAGCCCATGAAAGCTTCTAACACTACTCCTAGTTTCATTGCCATAGGTCAAACAGCGGAGGCTCTACAGACTCCCAAAAAGTGGCGAAATGACCAGAAAGTGAAAATATATATATATAAATATATATTGTGCGCAGAAGAATTTGAGTGACCTATATATTCATGATCTACGACTCCTGATCGACATTTTCCCACAGATTCCGCCCCGAGAACCAGCCATTGCACTGAATGCAATAGTTGAGGAAAATACACCAATAAAATGTCTCGTTTTAAACGATTTTATTAGTTATCAGTAACGAAAGTCAATCGTTTCAAATGAGTAAATTCACTCTCAGCTACAGCTCGACAATCGAAACATTAAAGCAGGCCTAGTTTCAAGATTTCTTCTTGGGGGAAAGATAGAATCAAATTTTATAATATTCATAAATTTTTATCCGAGGAGTCAACAATTTTTTACATATTTCGCAGACATAAAGTTTAAAAACCGAATAACTGATTATTAAAATGATTTTTTTTTATTGTGGCATCATACCCTAAATCATCACCTTAAAACCGGCCTTCGATTGAAATAAAGTAGGATTATCGAGTTGCAAAATGGCAAAGGATGACGCCACTCGTTCTTTCATACATCTACTCAGGCCTGTATCCAAAACACGATTTCAGAAGGAGGCAAATGACAGTTTTGAGAAAATAACAATGTTTCTCCTTCAGAACTTTACAATATGAGAACAGAGCAAACGAATTTTCACTAAATGGCAGACAAAGTTACCAAGGTAGCCTTGCACCTCACCTGACCGCCTTTGCTATAAATTTTCATTCATTGTACTTTCATGAAAGGTGAAACACAGGCTATCTAATGGGTCTGAAACATTTTAGAGCAATGTAATTATTTGCACATAGGAGCGCTTATATTTTAAATGAGACTTACGACAAACAAAACGACAATTTTTGTTTTTCATCATTCCCACTGTTTTATTGTCAAAATAAGTTTATTTGATTCGTCACACTACAGGTAAAAAGTCACTTTAGAGGTAGAAGCGGTTACAAGACTACTGATTTTCAAACTATACCTTCCACCAGATGTGGATGTGTAGAATGATTGATTAGTCAGTGTTAGTCCAGTCAAATCTTACAAAAAAAAAAAAAAATTAACACATAAATTTCATCTACTTATATAGGGTTATTGGGTGGGTCCCAAGATTAACATACTCAAAATTGCACCCTCTTCACCTCTTGTATTTTTTGGGAGAAGGTGTTTGTCCCCCAAAATTTGGTTTTAATTTTATGATAAAAATAGGTCTGTAAAAAAATGTTTAACATAAAATTTCCTACAAAAAAGTGATTTGCAGGTTTTTTTGTTCGACGCCCCACTTTCCCTCTAGAGAATTTTTGAAAAAGCCATCGTTTAATAAATATATTCAACAGCATTATATGGGAGATATTACTCGTAATTACCACACCATATAAATAATTCGTAAACACAATAGATATCTTCTATAATCCCTTCCAACAAAAAAAGTTACATACAGCCTTTTCCCGACGCTTCCCTCCCCCTCCAGACAGTCTTGAAAACAATTAAATTCAGTGAATATAGTTATTTCAAAACTTTCTGGAAGGAAATGGGAAAGTCAGACAAAAACCTTTGAAGGTGGAAGGAATGGTAAAAGGTTATGAAAGGGGAGTGAATGGGTGAAAAATATGTATCGGGTTTACGACTTATCCCCATAGTATGATAACGAGTGATTTTTCCCATATAATTCTGTTGAACATGTTCAGTGAAGAATGGTTTTTTCAGACTTTCTGGAAAGAAAGGGGGGCATCGGGAAAAAACTGCATGTGACTTTCTTTGTGACAAATTTTTGTTGAACAATTTTGTACTGACCAATTTTTATCACAAAATCAAAATTCGTGGAGAAAACCGGGAAAAATCAAATTTTGAGGGATAAACACACCCCTCATCAAAAATGCAAGAGGTGGAGAGGTTGCAACTTTTAATATGTTAATTCAGAGGGACCTACCCAGCAATCCTATGTACTTAAAGTTTACGTGATAATTTTTTTTTTTTTGATTTCCTCATTTTGATGTAGTTTTGACTGGAATATTTAATGCAAATGCATAGATCAAATATAAACCGTCGAAAAAGAGAGAACGACAAGTGATAAAACAAGGTACAAAAAACCTATTTTAAAACATTATGGAAGCAAACCGATAAATTACGAACAAAAACCATTGAAAATGAATTCCCGATAAATTGTACTTTTTCGTTTTTACCCTTCTTTCTTTCATAATGCATTTTCCAAAATACAACTTTACATTCAATGGAATGGCAGGATCGGGGGGCAGGACCGGTGGAAAACCGCCGATCATGAGTCCCAGATTACGAATCTAGAGGTCACTCAATTTCTTATATATGTATATAAATTTTCACTTTTTGCTCATTTCGTCACTTTTTGGGAGTCTGTCGAGCCTCCGCAGTTTGATGTATGACAATGCATCTTGTGGTAATCTTAGAAGCTTTCATGGGCTACACATATTCGTGTTAAAATTTTTAAAATTCACCCGCTAGTTTCGGAGGAAGAGGTTCTCAAAGTATTGCAAACCGATCATGTTGTCATCACGATAACTCCCGTAAATTAAATAATTTTGGCATGAAATTTTTATGGCAGTTGGGGACTATTAGGGACTGGTTTGGTATTGAATTTGAGCAAAATCGGTCCACTTATTTCGAATGGTAGCCACAACAAAATTTGATACTTTTGGAAAATACACACTTACCGCGGTTGATGCGCGGCAGAGATACATTACATCTTAATTACACACTCTCAGGAGCAGGTACTACAAAGGAAACGTGTTAACAGTACATATGCAAACAATTTAGAACACAATTCAATAAATAAAACAGAATTATGGTATAAACAAATCACTTCGAATTACTGAAACCAATTTCTAAAACACAATGAATAATACACTAACTGTAAGAATAAAATTGTACACCCTTTTCAAACAGACGAAATTTTTAACACACGAAAAGTAGTAAAATAATATTTCAAAACCATACAACGATAACCAAGTATTCATATTTCTCAATTAGAAAGCAACATAATTACTGTAAATTCTCAAAGAACTTATTCGTGCCCATATAATCGATGGAATGTTTAAGGAACCGAAATAGGTACTTTAGGTAATGTTAGGAAACAACGATTTTCTGAGTGGACGATAAAGAAAACAAGCAAATGATTATGCTTGATTATGAAACATTTTCCCATAATTTTTCTGTACTATAAGAAGAAATCTGCAGGTTTAAAGTTTTCCATCAGCTGTTCGGCATTCACCAAACCCCTTCACAAATGCATTGATGAAAATAATATGAACCTGTTTTAAACTAAATTGATCGAATATAAACGACTATTTAGAATACCTACAAAACAATAACTTACTCGCAACTGTCGTTCAAACAAACATCACGTGACGATTGAAAATACTTTTTATTGCATCATCAAAAAATGCAATTGACAAACCATGTTAATGAAACGAGTAAGAAACATGCATACCAACTTTGATTAACTTTTTTTAAATGAATTTATCCCAAGGGTACTCGATGCACTTACATGAACAGTAAAAACTATCCCACGCAAAAATACCATCGTGGTGTTGTTATTATTATTATTATTATTATTATTATTATTATTATTATTATTATTATTATTATTATTATTATTATTATTATTATTATTATTATTATTATTATTATTATTACAAGCAGCGCCAATAAACACTAGCCAAAAATTCGATAGGAATTTCAGAAAGGCAACACGATACCTTTAGCATGCGGGCACAATACGGTTAAATTATCAAATTAATTGAAACCGATCAAAAAACATATGATGAAATTACATTAATTTGTGACAAATACATACGTGGCCTATAAATCCATACCACATTCGGGTAAATATGGTTGAAATGACACGCGAAATTGTCGATTTTACTTTTATAAAAAAGTAAAGTAAAAAATAATACAACTTCACAGCCAATGATTTTGGGTAAAACGCGAATAAACGATTTTTTCACTTTTTTTATCTGTATTTTATTTTATTTTTTATTTTTTTATTCTTTCTTGCGATTCGTAGCCATTAAAATACCATTAGCCGAGCGTAATTCACCCTTTCATCGAACCCATTTACTCGAATTTCATTCACACAAGGCAATCGTCGACTATTATCACGGAAGTAATCACATTGTGACATCACGTTCGTGCAAATAACGGAACTAGCAGATCGATTTCGTTTCTCATTGGAAATTCGATACCACAAAGCGATGGATTCGTCAGTCCCTCCGCAGCTTTCGACACTTTTATACATTCTTTCTTGTTGCATAATGTCCCATTCGGTTCACTCAAAGACACTTGAATGTTAATGAATCAATACCATTCACACAGAGAAGTATAACCGAGCCTGGTCCACTGACAAGAGGCTTTCATTCAGGACGTGAGTAGGGTCTTTCATACGCATGTGGTACATTATATGTAATATAGGCGTACTTGAAAATTTAGGGAAACTTAGGCTTCAGTTTTCAACATTTTTGAAAGCGCGAGGTAAAGTTTTCTGTAAAAATGAGACGATGAGACGCCAAAGATCGAAGTGTCCGTGCCAGAGTAGGATCTAAAATTATTTCAGTTCGAACGTTTGTTCCTCTAATGAATCTAATGAATATGATAAGTCAAAATTCGTACCATAAGGCGTTAAATAATGGGACTATGTACTTGAATTATGCAATACAGTGAAACACAAAGCGATAAAAATTTTTTTTCCAATAATTGAGGTGCATAAGTGTGTCGTTTACAAAAATCAATAACTACGTATGAAAAGAATGACTGGAACATAGTATTTTTTTTTACTGCAAACAGACAATGTAAATTTTTAGAACACGAATAAGGTACACTTACCTTCGAAACGAAGAAGAAAAATTTCTTTTCAATCGAAAGTAATTTTCAATTATTAAACTAAAATTAGTAAGGAAACTGGGAGAACCTAAAGTGTCTGAAAAAATAATAGTTATTTTTTTCTCATTTTTTTTTGGGCAGTGGGAGGATTATTTTAGAAAAATCTGCTGAAAGAGACTCTACACATATTAAACTTTACAAATGACAGAATTTCCGCACTATTACAGGGAAAAAATTTTCCAATGTCCAGAGTCGGTAGAAAATTATAACTGCAATAGTATTTCACAACAAAAATATCAACTTTTACGAGCGGTGGTACCTATTACCTACCGGTTAAATGAGAATTTAAAAAAAAAAAATTGGTCGATCCGACTCTACGAGAATCTCCATATTGTTTTAAGTCGTTGAAATTAAATTTATGAACATTATTTTCTCAAAATCTTATAATTTCTGCTTTCATGACAAAGGCAATTTCATCCCAAAATGCCTTGCGATTCGAGAAATAAAAATAATAAAAGAAAAAGCTTCCAGCAAATTCAATAAAAATGTCGACGTCGCGACGAAAAAAATAATTTCTGTAATACAGCATTATATTTACTGTGGTGTGGCAACGAATAATTGTTGTATTTATCCATGAAAAATACTCTCGGATAATCAAATTCTCAATTTACTTTTTAATTTACTGTAGAACATGAGAGTCTGACAGTAGAATAAATGTTTCCAACAAATATTCTAACTAACAAAAGTAACATGTCTTTTTAAATAAATACCATTTACTTGGAATAGAGGAAAAAAATGCTGTCGACGAGAAAGATCAAATCTTTCACGAGAAAGGAAAACGGTTTTTTTTTTGTTAGAAGGAAAAGGCCAAATTTGAAACATTTTCAACGCCCATTATACTGCAAATGAACAAAAACTTTTTAAATAATAAGCTGGACAGTCAACTTTCTAATAAGAAATTTTGTTTTTGAAACTTTTATTTTCCAAGCGTAAAGAAGATAATTAAGTACCTACCACCATAATAACAACTAAAGATGCTTCAAGTAAACTTCGAAACGAGAAAATTAAAAATAATGAAATTTTTTTATGCCTTCCAAAAGTTAATTTTTAATTATACTTATTTTGGCTCGGGGGAGAAATAAATTTTTTATTCTTGCACGTATAAGTTTAACAAATTGAAAACCAAGTAAAGAGGGAATGAGCAATTAGTAAACGATCAACAACAAAATTACTGAAAGTAGGTAATTCTTTTCACTTCCAAGAAAAATGTTTCTCAGTTAATTTTTGGTTAGTAAAAGATCTATTCAGAATTAAAAAGTAATTTTACAGATTTACTTCACAAATTAAAGTGTAAAATTGAGGCGACGCATATGAAAAGGGCCTAACTGACACTTACGCCATTTTTCATTCATTCAGCGAAATGAAGCCCTACGGCCTTGTCAATCAAACACAACAAACCGCACAGTTCTATCTATGAAATTGGTCCCACAACTTCCATCACAAAATGAGGTACTCTGTTCACTTTTAATAATTCCCAGGGTTCTGCTGTTTAATCATTGTACCTGTGAGCTAATATTTTGATTTTATGCAAAAAATTGTAAAAAGCCACTGTCTGAAAAATTTTTTATAATTTTTTGTTTCTTGAAATACCCAAGTGATTTTTTAATAAATCTTGTATTAAAAAGTGTCCAACGATTTTTCTTTTAAATTTTTTCAAGTTGTTGGGATGGAAGTATCATTTATGACGTGAAATGAAGAAATTAGAAATCATTTTTAAACATAGAATTTTTATGCAAATGAAAATGGCATAATCGTAGTAAACTTTGAAAATTTCTCAAAAATAGAAAAAACAAAATAGAACTTGGATAAAAATTTATTTAATAAAAACTAGATATACTCGTCTTTCATAAATTTTTTATCAAAATATCGTAGATTCAGTCTATTGAAAATGACATCAAACTCAAACTTCAATTATGCGTTTCTCTTAAACTCACTTTTTGATAAGGCCCTTTCCATATGGACGGCTTCAATTCTATAATATAGTATTATACGCAACTAGGAAAAAAATTAAGTAATTTTTTAGTGAGTGTAATGTTTGCAAGCACGAGCCATAGGTGAGTGTAATAATTGCAGGAGTTGATAAATTGTTCACTCCGACCAAGTTGTGCACGATATTTTTTGCAAAAATTCTGTATTTGAGTCAAGAGTAATAAAACATCAGGATTATTGTGTCAAATCCCTATTATCGCAAAGAGAATTTTAAAGAAACAAAAATGGTATTAATTTAAATTTAAAAAAATACATTTAAATGAGTACTGAGGAATCAACTAGGAGAGAAAAAAAAATTAAGAAGTATAAAAAAGAAATGAGAAGTGAGAAAAAGAAATTAAAGAGTGAAAAAAGTAAGAGTTTCTGAAATTGGCCACTTTCATCGCATCATACATACCTCGAAAATATAGAAATTAGTACACACGTTGCAAAAATAGTATATTACACACCAAGGTTCAAAAGTGTGCCATTACATGTGAGGAGTTTGCGAAACAAGCGTAGCGAGTGAGCGATTTCTGAATCATGTAAACTCACTTTTGAATCTTGTTAAGGAAGGATATTTTTGATAATTAATGATCAGAAAGCAACGAAACGTTAAAATTCTATCACAGTGTTAAGTCTTTCTTAAAATTATAAAAAATGGAATAAAACATAAATCTCCGCATTGTGGCTAATTTAATGTTTTATTTAGAAAATGTAACCTCCACCTCAATTTAAACTGAACATGCTTCCATGTAAAAAGATGCTTAACGTTTTTACATGGAGGTGCGTTTACTTTATATCGAGATTATGGTCATCAATGATATGAGCTACTTTTCATTTGAAAAATACTAGCGTAAACACTGTCTTTCTGATCATGCATTACACAAAAATATTTGTTGCGTCAGCAAAGAAAAGTACATTTTACTGAGAGTTATATAACAAAATTCCACGAAAATTATTTTCTTTTCAACAGTATAAACTAAATTATTTAAAAAAAAAAATTTCGTTTCAAGTTATAAAATAGGTTTAGATTAAAAATAAGTATTCAAAAGATAAGCTTTTATTTTTATTATTTTGGCTTTAGCTTCATGCGAAATAAACATTACTTCGTTGCAAAAGGTTGGCTGCAGTATTGGTATATTTTAAAATTGCAGTAATGAGTAGAATAAAAGATTATAATAAACCAATGAAATTCCATTTAGTATACTGATTACAGAGAAAAATATGTCAAAGTTAGAGAAATTAATTCTCAGCGAAACCAAAATAAAAATAAAACGAAAAACCTTGAAATATAAATTTTTGTGCCACAAAAGTTTACTTCATATCCATTAAACAACAGCCGACTTCATCATAACATTCATAGAATGAATTATTTACAAATTAAAGAATAAGTTTTCTATCTCTTCAGTCTAGGTCACACTTATTTCAATCCTTATCTCATGTTTGAATGAGGATATTATGACATAGAATAAACTGAGTAACGGAACTGATGATGATAATTCAAAATAGTAGGTCCTCAAAATTCACCAAAGGTTTCATATTCTGGCAAAACACTGAAAAATTTCTGTCGTATCTATTTCCCAATAATTCCTCGAAAATTTTATATGGGTTAAAAATGAAACAATTCCATCAAAAAATACTGAATAAACGAGCAAACATGATAGTGAAAAAATGATCATCAACTTGGAAATGCCAACCTTTGATATTCACGACGTAATTTATGGAAGGAAAACCAACAAAACTCAAACCGTACCTTGCATGCTTTATTATGCATTCATTGTTACGCTCTGATTATTATTGTCAGTACAAGAAAGATGGAAAGTTTTCCAAACGTGAAAATAATACTCAACCTTCAGGCCCATCTGTAGACTAAAAATGCATTCTTCTCATGACTTCAAGCCGTTTTGCGCAGAAAAATGGAAATAATATACAGAAAAGCTCAGCGAGTTTTACGTTTTATCAAGTCGCAGAATGTAATTACGATGTAAACTATTTTCATTTTACCATTTAGCCTTTACAAAGAAGAATGAGAGAAAAAACGGGCGAAGAGCTAGGGAAGCTTTTCTTCTTCAGCTACTTTCCGCATTGGCGAAAAAATACGTCATTTGAGAGGCAGTCTTTTTCCTGCACCTCTTTTTTCTGACCTTTCATTTCTTCGTATTGTTGCGAAACTTCGTAACTGAAGGGGAAAAGAGATCGAGCGAAAATCGTATATTTTTAGCGTCAAGACGATAGGAAAAAGAAAAAGGAGATATACTTATCTTAAGACACATTGAGATTGTGATAAAAAGAGGAGAAAAATGGATTACCTGGTATGAACTTTCTTCTTCTTCTTTATACTCGGAAAAAAACGAAAGATACGATTGAGTTTGTAATTGCTAATATTTTGTACATAATATTATTTTCTCGAACTTACACTCGATGGAAAGGCGATACCCAGCCAAAAAGGAATATAGAAAAAAATCGGATATACCACGCATAAAAGAAGCCAAAATATATTTAGAAAGGTAAATTGGTTAAAATAAATGTGAAAAATGGGCGGGGGCTGAATCGGGCCGATGGCCAAGGATCTTTTGGATGTGTAGAATACGTCGCGTGACTATTGGACGTTGACTGTGTCAAACGTTAAAATCTCAATAGTTGAAAAAGCAATAATTTGGCGAACAACTGTTTTTAAGTGGATTTTCAAAAATCTACTTATTAAAATTGCCCGAGTATTCGGACTTAGTGTGAGAATGGGTACGTTTTTCGTTTCATGATCATATGAGCATTTTGATATTATTTTTAAGAATTAATTTTTTTCTTACACAGGTACCCTCTTTTGGAGTCTATTTCCAGGCAAAATTTTGATTAGATTATTTCGAAATTTGAAACACATATTCGGATTTATTTAAGGAAAAACCCTATTATTTTTGGTCCGGATCGTACGCATAATCCGTCCGGTAGGTCAATTTATACGCATTGTTTATTAACTGCGTACAGGTCGAAATTTTCAATCGATCGGCCTGAACTTTGGTATACATACGTGTTTTATGTGAAGAACAATACCTACTAATTTTGGCGCGGATAGACTTTACGGTACGTCTGGTAGAAGCGATTTTGTTGCATTTATGGCAGATTTATGCTCTAAAAGGAGTAATGTTCAAGTTAATCACAAAAATTGGTACAGATACTAATTTGAAATACGTTTAACATGCATCCTTTGTTTCTTATTGGTATTTTGGTTCATTACCTGGGGCTTTTGGAGGGACCTCCTCCATCGGCCAGGAGAATCATAATTTTATTCAATAATCTGAAAATTATTTTTCGTTTAAGATAGATTTTGTAGTCGAAACCTTTGACCAAACCTACAATATTTTAAAATTTCCCATAAACTTCGATTTTTTTAAAACTATCCCAACCATTATGGTCTTATTTAGCAAGTTTGAAAGGGTGGTATTTGAAATCCTTCTACTTAGAAGTTGGAATAATTTTTAATTTAAAAAAAAAAATAATGATTTTTGACATAAAAATTAAGAATTAATTCATTAATTGAAAAAATAATACGAATTCAGTATATTTCATCGCGTGCTTCGTATTTGTGTGACATTGGTAATTGTTTGCACAAAATATAAATATTATATATTACATTACTTTACTGAAAGAATGTTGGCGATAGAGGTAATTTTTAAACAAAGAAATCTACTTTTTTTTTTGTGAAGCTTGCTACGAAAGAATTTTTTTACATTTAACTCGTAAACAGTCGAATCGATTTTGGAATGGTTGGGGCTCATTCGATTCTTTTTGACATAGATTCATCAATTTTGTTTGTTTGAAGATAAATTGAGACATTTCTTTAATTTTTGAAAAATTATGAATTTTATCACAATTTCTCACACACATATTTTTTTTTTTTTTTTTTTTCCAAAAATATACCAGTAGCTATCACATTCTAGTCCAAAATTATACTGATTTTACCGAGGTGATGAGTGCCAATTTCACAATAAAATATCGAATGCGAGCACCACTCATCATTTCGTCATGTTATGACTTTGTGCAATATTTCGTCAAACTCTTTTCAGCATCCTCTCTTCAAACCGGTTTTTTTTTTCAAGTTATCTTGATTATCCATTGAAGGTTGTTTGACAAGAATATCCTTTTTCAGTCTCCCAAATTTTTACTAGAGGTACCCAATATCAAAATACAGACTTCGTATTCTATACATTAGTACTTCAAGATGAGACCAAAAACCTAGCCAACGTCTATTTCCTTTTAATGCTAGCCTATGTAATAAGCTCTTATTATTCCATTCGTTTGTAGGTTGAATTTCTTGAATAGCTTCTAATCAACCGTGAGCCTCCCCTGACCACTTAAATGACGAAGTATTCTCTCCTTTTCTCTTTCATATTCCTCTCTTATCTAATATCATAAGAATGATTTACCGATGAAGAAATTAAAGAATCATTCGATTAAAAGAAACAAATTTTTACACATATTCTCCACACATTTTATCTCAAAGGCTGTTAGGATGTATTATTTTCAATTTGAGCGATTCATATTATGCAATATTATAAACTCAGAAAGGTGTTTTACTACTTAAGTCAGCCTCGTCTCGACAATATCACGTAAATCAAAAAAACCTAATAGTTGAATGCACATAAAGCAGCCTAATGCAAACCTATGTCATCTATTGCCGGGATTCCATAACCCTTTTAGTCATTTACAACGTTTTTCATATATTGTGGACCACTAAGAAGTAACTGTTGAAGACAAAGATTAGATAGAAATACTAAAGAGTCATCAATAAACTGAAAACTTGATTCTCAATGAACAGACGAACACATCAACTGTTCAATTTGCTGAATCGATGATGGATAAGAGACACATGGCAAGTTACTCATAATCATAGTTTTTTTTTTTTTTTTACTATACAACTAAAAGCTACAAATACCCAACATATTGAAAGTCTGTATTTTTCGGACATTTGACTCCTTGAGTTTTATAGGCGTGACTGAATAATAAAGATCTCCGCGTTCGCTGCACGAGTGAATCGCCAAATTGTTTTTCACTTAAAAAGTATATCTTAAATATCTTGCAAGGACTTCACCTTTTCATTCCTTTCTTTCAACTCTATTTCTTGGCTTAGTATATTTCTCCTACATTTTATGATACTTATCCACTCTACCAATAAATTATTTTTACTCGTGTTCCAAGTTATTCAGGATTTCCTGAAAAGAGTACGAACTTGACTACCCATCATTACTCATTTATTCTCTCAAACTTGTTTCATTTTTCAATTTAACACAAAAAACTAAATTCTTACCACGCATTCCAACCACATAATTTCCCAAGTATGCCTTCTCCAGAATTCACAATTATACGCCGCTAATCGACCCACTTACCCATTCGAGACGAAATTTTTCTTTCAAATCTTGAATTTGTGGCTCAACTAATTTCACGAAATAAATTTCGTTAACCTTTTCAACCAGCGTATAACATACTCGGTACCATAAGAGGATGAAAAAATTCGACTTTTTATGCCAAATAGAAAGTTTGTGCTTCAATACAAAGAAGAAAAACGAACAACTTCAGCGACCATTTTTCTTTTTCTGCCAGCAGCTTAATATTCTACGGTTTTCTACACGACAGGAAACACTTTTACGACCGCCCTTCGTCATTTTCTATCATTTTCGTTTGGTTTAATTTTCAATCTCGAGAGCTTCTCATACTTTATGTACGGGTACGCCCAAGCACACCTTTCTACGTGGGGACTCGTTTTAAATGCGGTTCGCGTGAAAAGGAATATTTTAAACTTCTAATTAAGGCGAAAACGAGAAAAAGAAAAAAATGAAGTAAAGTTCGGAACGAAACAAGAAGGGCAAAACTTTTTTATAGTTTCTTTTCTTTTCGATAAATGTTTAACATTTTCGCTTTGATTGGCACGCGATTTCAATTTTCGGAAAGGAATATAATAAAACAGTGATGATGAATATCTTTCTTTTGATTTTTTTTTTTTTTTTTAACCTAATTCATTTATTAGCAAATATACCGCTAAAAGCACTGAAGTCATGAAATTGTAATTTGGAAATTTTATAAACGGAAATGACAGGAAGTTTGATTTTTTGTATGAGTTACAAAGTACGAATTGACATGCACACATTTTTTACAGCTGAAACCACGAAAGATAAATGATTAGTAATCATCTACCGGGAACGTACCTACCGGCGAAGAGTTAATTTAATAATTTTTCAACAAAAATTATCGAGTTTAATGATAAATATTGTGTGTATGTGTGATAAGCAATGAAAATAGAAAATTTTCTTTTTATTAGAAACTGAGTAAAAGGGCTAACAACCATATAAGCCGCTGAATAATTCATATTTTATTTTGGAAAAAATTAGAGTTGCACAGACAGAATCAGACGAGAAAAATTCTAATCCAACTTAAATGCAGTTTTTATTCAAAAATATTTTTATTTGATTGCGGAGAGTATTTAAAGGAGCAAATAAACCATTAAAATTTTTTTTAAATATGAAAAAATCACATTTTTTGTTAAAAATTCTAAACTAAAGTAGGTGATACACTCTGATAAATTAATAAATTTTTAAAATTAAATACGTAAGGAAGACAACTACATATTTATACTGAGAAGTTATGGATATTTTCTTCAGACTATCAGTGATTTCGTCATAGCAGAGGATAAAGATTATTCTCCAATCAATTTTATAATTTAATTTTATACAATATACGAGCTGTTACTCCCCGCAGCATCACTTGCATGCATAGTGTCTAATAGATAATGGTTTCAACCCTTTTTTTTAGACACAAATAAGATTCGATGAAAGAAAAAAAACAAAAACAAAAAATGAAACAGTGAGACAGAATCATATCCACCTCACCAACCTGTCGTCGTCAGGCGATGAAAAAGAGGGAGATTTTTTTTCAATTCTCTTTTCTACTCCTTTTCGTTTGTTTCAAAGAAATGTTTTGTTTATTTTCTTTTTTCACACACGGTAAAAATTGGTAACTTCGTCCGCACGCCGGCTACCAACTTCCTCGACAGCAATGAACCTTCCTTGAAATAGCAAAATTGTTTCTAGAAAATCTCATGCAAATCTGTCCAGCGGTTCTGGAATAGTACTTTCAACAGTTTTTAGCCCATAGTATAGTACTATATGAGTAAAGATAAGATAGAAATTCTCAAAAAAGTCAGTAAAAATTAAGTGAACGAGTTTAAATTCATTTGATTTTTCGGGATATTCATTGTTACTCCCAACAAATATTGACGACTGGATTTCTTCCATCTAAATTTTGGAGAATGAGGGTAAGTCTAGCGGAAAAAAAAAAAAAACGAAAATGTTTGGCGGGATTCAATGTACCTATACCTATAATTTCTTCCAACATTTAAAATTTGACAAATGCTTTTTTGATAACGTTTATCACGTCATTTAATTCAGAAGTTCATCAAAATTGTGGCAGAATGATTTTCATAATTAGTACAGAAGCATAAAAATGGATTTTAATCGATTTCGGATCACAATTTACAACAATTTATTGAGTTTATTGAACGAAATCATTAGTGACAACAGAATAAGTTAGGTTAAAAACGAGTTTTTAAAAAATACGCTTTTATAATTTGAAGAATAAAATAACGGCGAAAGAGAAAATAAAATTTTTCACTTTTTTTTCTGATAGAGGAACAAACAAAAATTGAAAAAAACAACTGATAAAAACGGATGTGTGTGTGTGTGTGTCGCAGCACGTGAAAGCAGCCTTGACGTTGGTCATCCGGTGTACTTCAACAAACTGAGTGAGTAGAATAAAAGCGTATAAAAAAACAGCAATCAGCCGGACAAAATGATAAGATTTACCAAAAGTCCTTATATAAGCACAAGTCGATTCACTTGGCGTCTTATCAATAAATATATAAAACTTTCAAATTATTCGTAAATTTCACCACTAGAGTGACTGCAGCATTGTTGTTGCCAACCAGCATAATTCTAATTTCTTTCTGTTTATTTCCATTGAACATATATGCGATTAAATATATTGAAAGAATTTTCGAGAGAACCTCTTGTTGTAGGAAGCTGAAATTTTTCAAGGACATCGACATATGTTAGATGAAGATTTTATGAAAATTTGGCTGAAATTGTACGTTTGGTTTTCGAGATGTTGCTAAAATTCTACGATCAGATATGAATTCTTATAATTTAAATTACACAATCTGAATAGAATTTCAGCGATATCTCGAGAACCAAACCTTCGGTTTCAGCCAAATATTTACAGAATCTTCAACTAACAAATGCCAATGTGTTCGTAAAATTTTAGCAATCCACAAGCACCGGATCTCTCGCAAGTGCTTTTGTTATCTTTGATTGTATGAAAGTTCAGTGAAAACCAATAGGAAAAATTATGTGGTTGGTCAACGACGGCACAGCGTGACGATTCTTAGAATAAATTTTGAAGTTCACATTTTTTTTATATTTCTATATGACTCTGGATTTATCATAAAGATTATTAATGAGAAATTGCACGCACAATTTTGAAAGAAATCACAACTCTTATAGAAATATCAATGATTTTAATAAGTTTAATTAACTCACAAACTACCAAATGAAGAAGCAGGCATGAGTTCATTTATTTTTCTTAATCAAAATAATTCGCTAACGGAACTAACAGGAAAAGAAAAAAAAGAGACGAAAAAATTTATCTTTCTCTCATTCATACTCCATCCACTTTTATCTTTACCACAAACACAATTTTAAACAACGAAGAGAAAATGTCTCATCTCAAACTTTTTCAATATTTGCCGCGAAAAGGAAAATTCAATGCAACCAGTCTACTATAGGTAAGTTGAAAACAGAAATTATTAAAAAATCACGTACCACTTTGCGACATAGCCATTTCGTCCCTATTTTTGCTTTTCAAAATTGATATCGGGACACTTCAAATTCTTTATCTTACCCAGGTTCTCCTTCACGAAATGACGTGTTCTCGATATTTTTCTTTTTCCTTGGGCAACTCAAAAAAATTACTTCGACTTATTAGTAGTTTTTTTTCCTTCCAGTAAAGTCATCTCCATTTTCGTCGATATCGCTTAATAATATCTTCAAGAACCGTTGCTATCATTTAATAAACTCAACATTCATGGGAACAATGAAAAAAAAAAAAAGAAAAAAAAGAAAGAAGCTTCACCGTCGTCACTAATAAATGTCGAAAGAAATAAAATTCATTCAGTGAGGTGGGTGTTTTTTTTATTTTTTTTTTTTTGTTTTTCACGTTTTAGCATTTTCACGAAATACATATAAATGGGGAAAAACAAGAAGGAGAAAATGTAGCTGACGTGGCGACATAAAAGCGATTTTTATAAAAGTCGTCGATTGATATCGTCGCACCAAGGAATACATTTTCTTCTCAAGAGTACTTGAATCATTGTTCCCAACCCGAACAATACATGGCAAACGTTTTTTAGCTTTCTAAAACCAAAAAGAAAGAAAGATAGAAGTAGAAGTGTAAAAAGAGAGAAAAAGCAAAAGAATAAGAGAAAAAAAGGCTGTTATCATAAAATTATTATGAATGGTGGTAAGTAGGGGGTAGTGTTGTATTGATGCTATTGTGGCCCCATTTTAAAATTGGAAACTTTTTTCTGACACTATCGACCGCCGTTGTAGAAATAACGAAATTTTTGCTTTCTTTTCTACACTTATAACAAAATGTTTTCCATTAGGCGATGAATTTTCAACCCACGATATATGTAAAAAAAAAAATAAAAAAAATATGGAACTGAAAGTGAATTCATAACTTACAACGCCACTTAACCCTTGATTCAAATGTCATCAGTTGAAAACGAAAAGTTTAAAACATTGAACTACGTACGCTTTAAAATGCAAGATCTGCCTATTAAAGTGAATTCTATTTAAATCCATATTTCCTTATTCGAGAACCAATAAAACGTAAAGCTGGTTCATCTCAGTATAGAATACAGAATGCACTCTCTACAGCATCAGTTTTTTTCCCAATTGTATATAGAACCTCTGTGCTCAATTGAGATGTTTCCGTTAGAAACAGAATGAAATTTCGCTAGGAAATAAATATGAAGGCTAAAGAAAGTGTATTTAAAAACTGAGTTTGAAAGATAAAATTCTACAAATAATTTGTTCTCACGCTCACTAATCAATGACGCGGCTTGTGATAATATTATCTATGCATTTTTATATCACCTTTAAAATACGAATAACTCGAAAAAATATATTCCAATAAAATTTCCCCATACGAAAAAATATTTTTTCGTAAAGACTACGAATCTTGCTGAGCTTGTTAAAATAAAATAAAACATTAGCAACGAATTAGCCGTAGTTGGGAACACAGCTTCAAAGTTTTAAGATGGGTACGGATATGATTAACATTTATGTTTCATGTCCAATTCACACATCAACCACCTAGCCGACCTCACAAGAACAAAAACATAGATACGTCAGTACGTCAGACTCCACAACCTCTTCGACTGCACCACTGATTCCCCCAACATTAATATAAATTATGAACGTTCTCATTTTTCGTTTAATTCAATAAAAATTAAATAAAAATTACTCAAGAAATACAAAAATATTAATTTATTCGAAAAAAAAGTCTTTATCAATGATTTTTTTTTTGTTTTTCCGAGACCTATCCGGGAATAGCAAAAATTGACATCTCTTTCTGAAATTAATTTCGAAGATCTATCAATCTAAATCAAAACGAACAACTAAAATTAGAAAGATCTCCACCATATCAACTGATCTAAACATACAGCCGTCAGCCGAAAAAATATTCACGAAGAGACAGCACCGTCTCACATTCCGAATGAGATAAAAAATCTGAAATGATTGAGGCAGGGGAACATCACCTTTAAATCGTACCATTTCCACTGAATACCTACCACCAACATTACGAATACACACATACACACAATCGTATAGCTCTACGACCAACCAATGACAAGAGCTTAATTTACCAACGAAATTAATAACAAACGATAACACCATCCACCTCCAAATACACCATCACATTTATCGGCGGGGGTAAAAATGAAGAAAATTAGTTAATCGTCGAACACTGACCATGTGTGACCATTAGGCCTAGACGTCTGTCAGTTCCTACCTTCACTCCTTTTTTTTTTTTCACACTCTCTTCGTGAAAAAAGGTAGCGAAAATGCGAAGTCGTTAGTTCGAAATAAATTTGCATCGCCGCATCATTTGCTTTAGTCTAAATGTAAACGTCATCACCATAAAGTATCATAAATCACACGCAGCACCAACAGCAGCGGCAGCAAAAGCAGTAACTATACTACAATGCTAGGGAATGCGTATACGATATAGTTTACTGGTAGGAGGATGGTGTTCGCCATAAATAGAGGGACAATTGGGTATTAACCCTTCTTCTTCGCCCCTTCTAAAAACGGGGGTGCACGATAACGACAAAAACGAACAGCCAAGAAAAGTCATACACCACCAGCAGGATGGGATGCTTAGCAATAGGTAACAGATACTGGGTAATAACTGGGAAAATTCTCTTCCTAATGGTTTTTTCCCACTTTTTCCCCCTCTTTTGCTAACTGAGAGTGCGTATGACAACGCACGCGAATTCAGTTTATCATCGTATAGAAGAGAAGACCAAAGTATCATCAATAAAACCGTAGTTTGCTTTTGACATTTTCGCCACTACGTTAAATTTCCTAAATCGAAACTACACGTTAGTATTTTTGAAGGTTATGGGGGACGCCACGATGAAGGGAGTAGAGACGATACAGTCTGAAAATTTTGAAAAAACAATAACGGCTTTATAAAGAGCTAACTCATACAACCGTCGTAACTCCCGAGTGTTGAGATGAATTTAGTAAAATTTTCGGTGAAAATGGCAAAAGTTTAATGCCCGTAACACGCGTCATCGATTCGCTTCACACATACGTATTCTAACGCTCACAAAAATAAACCAAATTTTCCAGGGAAAAAAAAACGATTTGAAAAAGACACACTCAACTTTCTTTCGTTTCATTTGTGGCAATGCATGAGAGAAGTAATTTATTTACAAAAGGAAAAAAGTTATAGCTTTTAAGATGTTAACTTGCAAATTTGGCTAGGCATATTAAAGTAGAATATTAGTATAAAACACCTGAAAATTTTTTCGAAAATATTTAATATTACGGAATTTTAAAATTTCGGGTCACCCCTTCACTCTCTCGCTCGCTCTCGTATTTCCCTCATGTCTTTCTACAATGAAATGGATTTAGCTCAACGCTGTAGGAGATAAGTAGTGAAATTTTAATTAAAATGATAATTGCAACTGAGGAAGGTGTTTTCTTTAATTCTAGAAAAAAAAATTCAGCTTCATTAAAATTGAGCAATTTTTTTTTGTTTTTTTTTTGTTTTTTTTTATTTAGTTGATATTTATACCTTCATCGATTACTTCAAATTCGGCTTTCAGTAATTGACAGAAAACGATGAATAATGCAAAAATCTGAACATATATGATGAGAAAAATGCTACGAATTAGGGTTTGCAAAGTATATGTACACAATCCAGAACCGCAAAAAAAGAAAAAAATTTTAATACACACTTCCCTCAACCCAGGATTTTACTCTTCATGAAATATTTTAAATATCGAGTACCTTCGTGTAGGTATTGAAGTACCGTATCAGAAGATGGGAAAGAAAAGCGGGAAAATACGTTGTTATTTTTTTTTGCTTTTTCAAGGTGCATATATAATTTTTTTCAGGTCATTTTTGAAAGAGAATATTGATATTTCAGTGAGAGAAGTCAAAAATATTACCATAGGTACTGATATTCTGACAGTTTGACTAACGTTGAGGCTTCTGAATCGTTTGAGTCGTTTGTTCGACGTATTCGTAATATTATGATTATACTTATTTAAACATTTTTCATTAAGAAAAAAACTCGACGTTTTTGAGTATTTTGGATGTAGCTGTTCTAACACAATTCCTATTTTATGGTTTCTTTTCTATGTACGTTTCACATTTTTCACAACCCACAAGGTAAATAGCCATAATTTCGTTTACTTCAAACTCTTTCGTCACGAAGGAAACTATAACCAACCGCACCTTCGATATATTAAAAATATTAAGTAGGTATTTCATTCTTCGGTTTAAGAAATTGAATCACTGAAAAACGAACTCGCAATAAAATTCGATGAAAAAATCGGATTCTCAGTAATAATTTAGGCCCTTTTAAGAGATCTTCATTTTTGTGTTAAACCTCCTTCTTAACAAAAAATACGCGGTTTAAGTTTTAGTAGCTCCACATTCTTCCCGACGATCATCGAATCAATACAGATAAAATTTTGTAAATTAATTCTTAAAACTTTGAGTGAAGACTATGCATTTCAACTTATTAGTCATTCTTTTCTAAATTTTATAAAACTAGTAGAAAAATGATAAAATTTCACAAAATTTTTTTCACACTTATGAGGCATTAAAAATATATATATATATATATATTTCGTTAAAATAATTTCCTTCGTTGTCCAAAAAAAGTATGACGAAAAAAATGCATTCATCAGAACAGCACATAGTACAAGGTGAGCTGAAGTTTTCAGAACGAACATACAAACCAAAATCCCCATTTTGGGTCAAAATTTGGTGAAATAGTCTTGTTTTTCCCTAATTTTTGGTCAAAGTGAAGAAATACAACCAAAGTACAGCCCAGAGGCTAAAAAAAAAAAAAAATCAGAATCTCATGAAAGTCCATTTTAAAAACTTTTCTTTAACCATTCTTCATCATTCGAGAATTAGAAAAATTAGTTTTTCATCGAACCAAGTTACAAAAATAGGCCAAACAAGTACCAACGAACTTACGAATCACTTCTTTCTTCCAATAATACATTCGAAGCCTTAGGTAAGTACATAGTTACGTACTTATTTCAAATACTATGACAAAAGTCAGACAATAAATGAAAACCGATCTCTCATTTGAATTCATTGTTTAATTTCGAGAAATTTGACTTTTACACCCACGATAAGAATCAGTCTACCTATATCTATTCTCGACAATAATTCTTCGCACAGAAAGTTGGTTCATGCCCGAAGAACAAACGTAATTTGATAAGGGACAGAAAAGGCCGACAATTGTCGACTTCCTAGTGAGGATTTTCATTTAGCAATGCCTTCTTACGGCAAAGAAAAGAGAACGAGAAAATAAAAAACCTTTTCACTTGTGCGGCTTCCATCTCTAAAACAGAACGTAAATCCTTTTAATTCTTTAAACTGGATTTTCAAAACAACACCTCGTCTCTAACGTTCTCCTAATTACATTAAGGTCGCTTAAAGCCGTACAAAATATTACATACAACAGCGACTCCAGTACCTATTTGTTTTGAAGTTGAATTTCATCCTCTGAACTTTTATTTATCGGTCCGAATGCGTCGGAAACTTAACGGTTAGTAAAAAAAATAAAAAAATAAATGAAGATTAAAATTCGCCTGTCGTTTTGTCACCTTTATCCATGAAAAGTTGTTAAGTTTGACAACCATCCCCTCTGCATACAATAAGATAAGACTCGTTACCATTCATGTAAATCTATACTGTATTTCTCTCATACATCAGTTCGTCTAATATAATTATCGAGACCGTTTCACGTTTCCTACTTATTTCGAACAACAGGTTATGGGCCCAGCTGAGTGATAAGCTGTGGTGCTCTGTAGAAACGTGAAAGTAACTCAGAGTTCTATGTAATTTTCTTTTTTCAAATTTTTAATCGTACACGTTTTGGCAAAAAAAAAAAAAAAGCTCCAATTTTTTTTGCACAGTCTTTTGGTGCTTTACATTCGTAACACAGCACTTGGTTCGTATTTTTTTGTGGTAGTGCAAGTTTTTGTATTGGCTGAAGTATCTTGTCACCATGTTGAAAGTTGCCAGAATTGATGGGACCAAATATTTTTCGTGGAAGCTGAGAGTTACGGCGGAGCTTCAGGCAAATGGTTTGTACGATGTCGTCATTAATAATCCACCTCAGCCTGCTAATCATAATGATGCCTGGAAGAAAGAGAACTTCAGGGCAAAGGCTGTGTTGGTGGAGAATTTAGACGATTCTCAATTGTCATACAGTGATAAGCCGTTAGCTCACGAGATTTGGCTTGCCCTGGAGCGTACCTTCGAGAGGAAGAGCTACCTGCAGTTGGCATACCACTGTAGGCGTCTCTATTCATTGAGATATAATGGCGATGACCTTGGTGCATTTTTCAAGGAGATGGAGGATATCATTTCCGAAGTTAGAACAGTTGGTCTCGAATTTTCCGAGAAGCATGCAGTGGTTACGTTATTCTCCACCCTCCCTGGTGAGATTAATCCAGTTATTGCTGCGTTTGGTGATATGAATAGCATGACCTTGACAATGGGCAAAATTAAGGGCTCGTTACTCGATTTTGACCTGAAGCAGAGAGATACTACTGGAAGTGGTAGGAGTAAGGGCTCGAGCAGTACTGTCACTCACAATGCTTTTAAAGTTTTGTCATCAGGGGGAGGTGGAGGACCTAATAACCAAGGGCCTGGTAACCATTTTCCATTCAAATGTAACCACTGTGGTCAGAAGGGGCATAAAGCGTCATCCTGTTTTGCGAAAAAGAAAGGGCAGTCGAAAGATGGTGGAAACCGTAAGGCTGGTCCAGAGGCGAGTAATGCAGAGGCAAGTAATGCGGAAAGTTACAGTGAGCCTGGGAACTTGATTCTGGATGTAGTGTTCATTTCAGTGGCCTGCGCATCTGTCAACGAAGTTGCTGGTCATGGGGTGGAGTTTACCTTGGATTCAGCTTGCACTCAGGTCATGGTAGGCGTGAGAGCCTGTTTCAAAAATGCAGTAATTTGAGTCCAAAGTAGCCTGTCAGATTAGCTGAGGACTTGGTAACTCATGCTGAGAGGAAAGGCAAACTGTATCCTTTTTCCACTGAAACTGGTCAAATATTTAATTTTGGTGATGTATTATATCTGCCTAATTTTTGTAGGAATTTGTTATCTGCTAGACAATTAGATCATGCAGGTTATAAGATACACTTTTGCGATGATTTGGTAGTTGTCCTTGATTCTAATAATGTTGTCCTGAGGGCCAAGGCTCAAGGTAATATGTATATCTGTAATTTAAATGTCATGTTTTCAGAATCGAACGCTGTTGTAACTGAGGATATTGAATTAATGCACAAAAGGCTAGGTCATCTTAATGAAAAATCTTTGGCATTTTTGAAAAAATCTGGTCGTATTAATTATTCTGGCAAGTTTTCTAAAGTTTGTGACAGCTGCTGTTTTGGCAAGCAAACTAAGTGGCCTCATATTTCTAGTCATACGAAAGTATCTAAACCATTAGAGCAAATTAGTTCTGATGTGTGTTGTGCTAATTTACCATCGTTCTGTAATAATCACTATTTTTTAACATTTATTGACCATTTTACTAATTTTGTCGTTATATATGCCTTGAAACATAAGTCTGATGTCTTTAGTGCTTTTAAGGAGTACGAGGCGCGCACCAGAAATAAATTTGGTTATGGTATTCAGCATCTTTGTACAGACAATGGCACCAAGTACGTGTCAGAAGGATTCGAGTCCTTCTGTGCGGAAAAGGGGATTGTCTGTGAAAGAACAGTTCCATACATGCCACAGATGAATGGAAAAGCTGAGCGGCTCAATCGTACCCTGGTCAAAAAGGCAAGGTGCCTGTTGCATCGATGTGGGCTCGACAAAAAGTTTTGGGACGAGGCTATCCAATGTCAGTGTCCCAACTACAAAAGTAAAATTCTGGCTGAATTGTGGTATGGTAAAGAGGTAGACTATGGTAAGCTGAGGAGATTCGGTTGTCTCATGCATCTGTTGGTTCCTAGGCAGAAACGAGATAAGTTTGATCCAGTCTCTAAGCAGTGTTTCTTTGTTGGCTATGCAAGCAGTGGATACAGACTGCTTGATCCACTCACAAATCAGGTGGTTTTGGGCAGAGATGTATGGTTTGATGAGAGCAGAACCTACAGAAATGTGGTCAGCATCGCTCGCCCTTTAAGTGATGTTGAGGAGGAGCAGGACCAGGGCTCCAGTTTGAGATCCAAAGAAACCAATAATCTACCTGAAACAGTGAGCCAGCCTCAAAGGACATGAAAACTGCCTAAGCACTTGGAGGATTTTGAAGTCTCAGCCTGGTTGTGCGAATCCTATAAATCTGAGGTGCTGAGAGAACAGCCTGATGCAGACAAATGGAGCCAACCAAAACTGGAGGAGTTGGCTGCAATGCAGAAGCAGAATGTCTGGTCTCTGGTGCCAGGCACAGACTTGATGAATGTTATTCCTACCAAATGGGTTGTCAAAGAAAAGGACAATGGTCGTTTGCGCGCCCGTTTAGTAGCCAAGGGCTGCTGTGCGACAGATATGTTCGAAGATGTTTATTCCCTGGTCGTTAATATGCACATTGTCAAAATTTTCTTGTCATATGTCCTTAATAATTTTTTGCTTTTGCATCATATGGATGTCAAAAACGCCTTTTTGCATGGCAAATTGACTTATGATGTTTTTATTGAGCAGCCTCTGGGCTATGTTACTGATCCGAAATATGTATGTAAGCTCAGAAAAGCGATTTATGGTTTAAAAATTTTGCCACGTTTGTGGAATAAATGTCTTAATGATTTTTTAGTAGACGAACTAGGATTTAAAAGATCTGAAATGGATGCTTGCTTTTATTCAAAATTTGGTGAAAATAAAGTAACTTTAATTTTAATTCATGTTGATGATATACTTATAGCATCCAGTAATGTAAATGATTTACTGTATACTAAGTCGAAATTACACAAAAGATTCGATATGGTGGATTTAAAAGAAGTAAAACATTTTTTAGGTATCAGTATTAACTACTCGGATAACGTAATGACTTTATGTCAAGAAAAGTATATTGAAAAGCTCATCAAGAAATTTGGTAGAAACTCATTTAACGTACATACGCCTATAGAAAAAAATGTAAGATTTGCTAGTACTGATGGTAATCCTAACGTAAAATTGCCATATTGAGAACTAATTGGTTCATTGTTGTATGTGTCAATGGCCACAAGGCCTGACATATGCGTCAACTATTTTTGTAAATTTCAGTCGTCTTACCAGGACGAACATTATAAAGCTCTACTTAGAGTTTTGAGCTACCTGAAAGCCACTAAACATTTAAAATTAACGTACAGTAAGAAGCTTTCAGGTCAAGAGACGTTTGAATGTTTTGTAGACGCCGATTGGGCCAATGACACTGATCGGAAGTCTATTTCAGGCTACTTAGTTTGCTTCCTTGGAAACCCTGTCATCTGGGGCACCAAGAAGCAACATTGTGTCACCTTGTCGTCTGCAGAAGCAGAATATGTCGCACTTTCTACTTTTGTTCATAATGTTTTGAGATGGACAGTTGAGCTCGTTTTTGATTTTGAAATTGAAGTCATTTATCCTATAGAAGTTCACGAAGATAATGTAGCTGTCATAAAAATCTTAACGTCACAATTTACTCCAAAAAAGTCAAAGCATATAGATATCGGTTGTAAATATTTAAAAGAAATTATGGACTCTAATTTTATTAAATTAACATATATTCAGTCGAGTAATCAGCAAGCGGATATTTTTACCAAAGGCTTAGACCAACCAAAATTGGAACAGCTACGTTTTAAATTAAATCTTGAGTAATGTCTTGTCTTCGTGCTGTCTGACTTATTGTAGTTTTTTATTTTTTATTACCCAACTGATTTAAATTTAAGATGTTCATTTTTAAATGTGAATTTGTTTTTTTTTTATGTGTACTTGGTTGAGGAGGAGTGTTAAGTTTGACAACCTCGTATCCCCTCTGCATACAATAAGATAAGACTCGTTACCATTCATGTAAATCTATACTGTATTTCTCTCATACATCAGTTGTCTAATATAATTATCGAGACCGTTTCACGTTTCCTACTTATTTCGAACAACAAAAGTAATAAATAAATAAAACAGTCCAAATAGTACACATTATTCTAAGTGTAACTTTTCTTTTTCCAAAGACAGATTTTGATTATGCAAATGCGTCAAACTTCTAATTGTAGCCTGTACTAATTAAATTATTCACCGTCAGAGAAATTTTCAACTTTACAGACCACAAAAATGAAAGAAACGAAAATAATCATCACAGTGAAGGGAAGAAAAATTTGATAATAAACGAAACTTTAGTTTATTTTCGGATACGAATGCTTCTCAAGCAGTAAAATAAAAAATAGAAATTACCATTTTTAAACAAAATTGTAAATTATCTGACCGAAAATAGTTGGCAAAGGCTCTAAAAATTATTTCATTTCAATTTCGTGGAATTTCGCCGAAAAACCTCAATCTCTCAACTACTGCCAAACGATTTACCTACACTATTATTTTAACGCTGGCAATAAATAAACAAAGTAGGCCTAGGCCTAATACGATTGAATTATTTAAGCTGACACTGAATTCCCAAGCTGACTTCGTGGAATTTCGAGAAAGTTCATATAAATACATCTTTCGCGGTGAGACGACAACTAAAGATAATAAATTAATGACTAAATAGGGGAAAAAAACCCAAAAAATATGAAAAATAATTTTAATTATGATTTTGTTTGAGTTGTAGGGGGTGGCGCTCCCTTGCAACCCACTAATCGGTATATCACAAATTAACTCAAAAATTCTTTTTACAGTATTCAGAAATGTCTCTTTCTGGAAAGTATTACTTTACGAACATTCAGCCTACTGGTGACTTATGGGTTAAGTGTTTGCTCAGTGCAATTACACATACACTGATGTCCCTGAATGAAAACGTTGGTCTTAACATTTTTCAAACACCAAGTATACATATTCTCCTTCATAAACTCTAATTCAAATCAACTGAAAATTATTTTTAGGGGAATTTTTCAATATTATTTCTCAATATACAAAACATTTCAACATTACATATGCCTAGTTAGGTATATACTTTGTAATAAAAATGAAGAAAAAAAAACCAAAAAATTGAACGAATTTTACTTCCTACCTCTGGATGCATACCGTAAATGAAAGGATGATGAACGTTTCACAGCAAAGGGAAAAAGGGAATCCTTCAATGCTTCACATTCTACAGACTTATTTCAAACGAGCTGGAAGAACAAAAATATAGCCTATACGTTTTCATTTACAAAAGCTGCTTTGTTTTTATTGCATTTTTCAGCACATGTTGATCGAAGTTGTTTGTGACAATATTCTCTTAGAAGCAGCAAGAAAATAGAAAAAAACAACTTAGTTTCTACTAAAAAATATTCCAAAAACGCGTAGTAATGTATTAAAGAGAAAATACAATCGATAAGAATGTGCAGATGCGCGTATAACCAAGAAAATCCAGTGAAAAAACATCCAGACGCTTAAATTACTATTTATTTGTCGATAAAATGAATATTAAGACGTCTGTTTTAAAATTCAGTACATTCGCTCCAGAAGAAATTTTTTATAGCAAAACGAATTCAAACATTTTTTTCGTTCTCTTTTTTTCTTCCCTTATTTTTTCCGATTAAGTTCAATATGAGAAGAAAAGGTGGAGAAATAAAATCGTACTTCTCTCGTTATTTTTTCTGAAACAATAAGTTCCTTTTTTTTATTCGACTCTTATTTTATTTGTCATATTATAAAAACTTTTAACACAAAAATATCATCCTTGTCGTAGATAATGATAATATCCTCAAAGCAGGAAAAATGTCAAGTTCATAAAGTATAGTATATTATACACCAAGGTTTAAAAGAGAGCGATTACATGTGATGGAGTTTGTTAAATGAGCGCAGCCAGTGAGCAATTCCTGAGTCATGTAAATTTACTATTGAATCTTGTTGAGGAAGATATTTTTTATAATTAATGATCAGAAAGCACAGAAACGTTAAAATTCTATCATAATGATAAGTCTTTCTCAAAAATTATAAAAAATGTAATAAAATAACAACTTCCACATTGTGGTAGATTTAACGTTTCATTTAGAAAATGCAATCTTCACCTCGATTTAAACTGAATATGCTTTCATGTAAAAAGATGCTTCACATTTTTACAAGGAGGTTCATCGGTAGGCACAGCTTTGTCTACAGCATGGTTCACGTTGCGAAGTAGTTCCTGATATTCTTCCCAAATGATGATGGCTTGTTCCAAAGTCGCTTGTCTGGAACGGGCAGAATTTAGAGTATTCTTCAGCACCTGCATAAGTTGTTGCTGCTTCAAAGAAAGGTTCACTTTATATTGAGACTATATTCATCAATGATATGAGCTACTTTTCACTCGAAAAATAGCTGAGTAAACATTGTCTTTTTGATAATGTATTATATAATAGTACTATATAACACACCAAGGTTTGAAAGCGAGAAATTACGTATGGGGAGGTTTGTGAAACAAAAACCCACTTTCAAATCTTGTTGAGGAAGATATTTTATATAATTAACATCAGAAAGCAACAAAATCATAGAGAAAAAAACAATCAAAATAAACAGATATAATCATACTGACTGCCAATCCTTAACTAACTCGTGTAACCTAATGGTTAAGAAGTCTGCCTTCAAACGTGGTGGCTGCAGGTTTGAATCCCAAGATAAATAAAGAATTTCTATAAAAAATTATAATTCTAAATTGGGAGAAATCACTTTACTTTGAGGCTAGCATAAATTCACAAATGCCTTTTTACCTGAAAAATATGATTGTAAACATGGCCTTTCTGATCATGAATTATAAAAAAATAATTTTATTTCACCAAAAATACCTTTCAACCAATCTAATCATTTTTCTGAAACAATTACTCGTCTTTAAATTGACGAGCACACCGCTTATCTCATACCTACATCCTAACTATATCTTAATATCTATGAGGTTTTCTTTTATTATGGCACAAAGTTAGACAGAACGATGTGGTATGCCAAATTGGTTTTTACCAGTTACACAAGTTTTGGTTTTTTATTGGCTCCCATAATTTTTAAATTAATTACTTACCTGGATTGATTCCTAAAGTATGTAACGAGATACCATACACATGATATCTGAAGACGAAAACATTGATAAAATACATGTTTTACCCGTGAGTGAATGAAGATGAAATTTGAAAGAATTGTCGAAATAAAAATGTCGAAGTAAAAACAAATCAGAAATTTTAAATATTAAATTAATATTTCCCCACAGTGAGATATTCCAAAATTCACTGTGGGGGAGAAAAACTGGAAGGGATAAGCTCAAGGTTTGTTCTCGCCGAACTCGTGTGCTATTTCATAATAAGAAATCTAAAAAGATCGAAAATTACACCATTTTCTTTCCTCGTTTTTCCCTTATTTTCTCGGAACTTTCTACCCCATTTTGAAAACCTACATCCTCAACCACCGAATTCTCCTACCATATGTGACCTCGTTAGCCGGACATATTGTTAAACAAAATAATTACGAGTAAACAAAAAATACCGGTTTATTCGGAAATAGAAAAAACATACCTTTCTTTTTCAAGAAACAGTAATATTCATATTGCAGAATTGGACGAAGTATTTCAAGACGGACAAAAGATTAACAAAATAAGAAAAACAAGATGAAGTAACGACGAGGTTTCATCAAAGTGAATTTTTTTATATAATGTTAAAAGCAAAATTACAAGAAATTTTGTAGGTCTTACTAAAGTGAAGGTACCAAACTGAGTGATTTCTTCTTATCTTGAGAACTAAGAGCTAGCCCAAAAGTTCGCAAGAGAAGGAGAAATCACCATATCTACTTCCATTTCCGATAGTAAGTTAACAAAAGAAACAAGCCACGAGCAGAAATGGAAGATGATATTGGGAAAAAAGGTCAGATAATGAAACTCCATTCTTCAGAGAAGAATGTAATAAATTATCTGGTTTCAAAATTTTACGGATACTTCAACGACTAGATCAATTTTCATGATTTAGGTGTCAAAAGAAGGATCTCACCAAGCAGATGTGCCATCTGAAGAGAAAAAGTCTCTATCTCCCTGGGGTAAAAGAAATCAAGTTAATCAGTAATTAAAGCAATTTAAACGTTCGTAATACCAGTTATTTTAGTACAGAATTACCAAAAATCAATCCAGCAACCTAATACCTACTCACATATCTAAGAAGACTACGAGATCCGTGCGATCAAATAAAAAATTCAAATCACTTTTCTTACCATCCAATCGTATACACTGAGTAGGTACAAGAGTTGCGGATTCTACGGGTCAACTTCAAAACGACTTATCTATTCCTATACCAAACGTCCACAAAGTATAGATTAAGGACCCAATTTTCTTAAGATGGAGAATGTGAAACGAAGAACTCGAAGAAACGGTATATAACAGTTTCTAAAGCAAGAAATTGATTATTTTCCTTTTTCTTTTTCTGTCTTATTGTTTCTCTTTTCCTCTATCCCTCCGTCTCACACACATTCTCTTAATTTTCATTCCAAATTTTCATGATTTCTAGTAAAAACACACGAAACAATATTCCGTAAAAGAAATACGGCCATTAACTGAGTTGTGAAAACTTCTTTCAAAAGCACAACTTTGCTTTTTCCTCGATTTTCCTCTATTCTGTAGTATTTTTTTTCCTTCACCTAACGTTACATCAATTTTCTTAATTTAGTAAATCTTTTTCCCTTTCTTTAATATATTGCTTTTTTTATTATTTTTTTTACACTCGCGTAAATTCATTTCTTGGTGATAACGCTTCGAAGCGATTTTCTCTGCAATATTTCTCATTCACCACGTTTTCTGGCTGTTTTTCATTAGGTGTTTAAGACGACAAAGTTGATTCAAAAACATCGAATCCTTTAAAAATTGTTTCTATTCAATCGGGATTCCAGAAATTTTTAAATTATTCTTCTCTGTTTCATCATTCGCTAACAACCATATTTTTGCAACATAAATTAAAAACTCGAACCAACTACGAATTATACAAACTCGTTTGTTCATCTATGAATCGGACATAAAGCCTCCGAAGTTCAAAACATAACCAAAATGCATAAATTTATACGTCACATTCTTTCCAGAAGTAATCTATTCCAAACTGAAACATATTTAGATTAATACTGGTATTTTTAGCGCATTTTCACATTTTAATAAAACTATAACGAGGAAAAACAATCACAGCGGGATGTGATTTTTGAATAATATTGTCTCAAACACACACCTAGATACTGTATTTGTGTGCGTAAAACAGTTCTACAAGGTATTTAATAGCCTTAATTTTTGGTTTCCTACGTAACTGAATTACTTTGTGAAAATAAATCCGGCAGTCATGTGTTTTGCAAAGAATCACTAGAAAAACATCTGTGCCAAAGTTGATTTACGACAAGAAATTTTTCCCAAAAATGAATCAATAAAATACTTTTGCATCATTGAAACGATTTACCAAAATCAAAAGGTCAGTCTTAATGCAATTTACTCACAGAAGCTATGTTTCAGACTAATTAAGGGTCAAAACCTGTTTCTCATTTGACTGATTCGTGTTCGATTTCATTGCAGTTTCAATATCAAGATTTTTGAAGGATTTATTTTATTGAACTGGTCGAAGTATAAGGTAGTCTGGTAGTAAATCGTTTGTAACGATTTTCCTCAAATAATTATTATTTGGAAGCGACAACAAAAAAAAAATATTTTTTACTGAAATTTTAGATTTCATACACGGATGCATACAATTCTCCAACTCTCAACAGTTTTTTTTTTTTTAAATTTTATTTTACAACAAAAGTTGCATGATAAGATGACAGGAACCAAAAAATGTGATCAGTGCCTCAAAAATGCCAAAATTCGGGAGTTTTCGGCACTTCTGCCAAAAATGTCAAACAAAATTTGCAAAAACACAACTAAATTATTATACGAATTACCGTAAATTGGGATATTTTTCGATCCTTTTCAAAGTAAATTATTATTTTTCAGACGGCTAACGACTATCATCATCGACAGTTTCAGAACATAGACCTAGGATTTGTTCTGATAAATCAAAGTGCTTCAAAAAATTACGAACTGATTCGTTCATTTTGAAATATTTTAACTTCGAAACAAAACCTCAACTTTCTATCATAAAAAATTTCATAAGTAAATCATAATTTAACGAAATGATACCATTTGTTTTCTTTGTATAACAAAACAATTACTGTGATAATTTCGAAGAACGTCGGTAAAGCTATCTAAAATTCATAAATCACCATGAAAAAAATAACAACTCCATCAAAAATAATTTAAATTAATGAAAAATTTCATTACCGCACAAATTCCAAAATGCACGAAGTTCGGCCCGTTAAAGATGCGATATTGATCAATTTTTCATTTCTATATTCTCAACGTTAATAAATTTTCAATTATACATGACAAGCTGCGAAGATAAATAATTCTCATTACAGTCAAATCACACTGACTTTTTTTTCTTCTTTTTTTCAGATAATATCAATTTTTAAGAGGGTGTGATAAAATCAAGACACGCCCTTTCATTACACGTTTCGTGAAAAATTGGGTTAAATTTAGAATGACTACTTGAAAGAACTAAAATGAGAAAGAAACCAATCACGCCTCCTATTGGGTAACTAGGTGATAAATGATAATCAATATAGTCAGTCAATTAGGCCTAATGATGGGCTGTATTAAGTATTAATTGAAATTAGTATTGGTGGTAGAAATAACGTACTTTAGATACAAAATACTGTGGTGAGAATCGACATACGTAAGCAAATTGAAGAAACTCGAGTATGGTCACAATCGAATACGACAGCTACAACCACCTCTCACTAGTTCAGTGAAAATTATGTATAAAATATTGCGAAACAACAAGTTTAATAATCTTATAATTTTCACAAAAACAATATCATAAACTTTCGAGTGTCACGATAGTCATTTGTTGAAGTGATACCAGTTTGAAAAACAATATCGAAGCAATAGCGCTACGATTTTCTATTTCGAAACAAAAGAATCTTGAAATCGCAACAAATAAAAACGAAAACAAAATGAAAATTTATGAACTGGAGGAAAACGAAGAGATTTGGGTGATATAGAGTGAAAAATAGTGAAATACCGCCGAAAGTTATTAAAGGAAGAAAAAAATAACAACGGAAAAAAAAACAGTTTTAGTGAAGTATTGTAACACCAAATGTAAGGAAATTCCAACTTCCTCGGATAGGCCGTGTGACATTTTAAAATTTACGCCGTTCGATTCAAACTTCCTACTTTTTGTTCGTGAAAGCGAGAAAGAAATTCGCCAAGATTTTTTCCGTCCTTCCTGAATACAAAAAAAAAAAAAAAAAAAGTTTTTGAAACGAAAAAAAAATGTACAGCAAAACAGGATGGAACAAAATTATTTGAAATCTAGGTCGTATCGTATGCGGTATTTATCACATCGTGGTTGAAATTAGACATTGGAAGACTATTCCAGTCCTTTTGCAATCAGAAAAATTTCACAAATTAAAAAGCATAAAAGATACCTAGATAGTGAATACTGGCTAAAATACAGCCAAGTTTCGAATAAGCAAAATTAGCTTAAACCGGAAGATGATACTTAAGGGGCCAAGGTGGGATACATCTCTTTTTTTTCCTTTTTTTTAACGTCAAAGGATTCGGAAAATATTCATGCAAGCGAAATTAAAAACAAACTGGGCAGGAAAATTGCGTTCCAACGGCTTCAGGGTTCAACCTTTATAAAATACCTGCGTATTCTGATCCATATATGAAAGACATTCATCGGAGAGATTATTAATTCTTTCGGTATTGAAATAAATTTAACAAAATTAACGACAGCTGTTTGAGTTAAGCATTTTTCATGAAATCTCAAAATCACGTCAGCAGAATGACTACTTTCACGCAGAGACATTCTGATTCGAACAGTACCAGAAGAGCCATACATTATAATTCATTAACAATAACATCGGCTCGAAAAAATTTTCAAACTAACTATACAGAGAATTTAAAAGCGAGGACTAAGAATGCATTAATACTGAATTCGTTTCAGGGATAGACGACTGATGATGGGGAAAAAATTGATTTATAGAAGTTGACAAGAACAAGGAGAAAAAAATTGATAAAAATTGCGGCAAGAGTTCATCTCCGTGAGTAAATAAATTAGACACTACAATGAAGTTGAATAATTTTTCGTCTCAAAGTATTACGGGCAGTTTTATTTGTCAATTTTGATGCAACGTTTCGTTTTTACCCAGTTTGCTTGCAAACGGGGTATTAAAATTGACCTCTTGGACGGGTTAGGGTGGGGATGATGAAAATTAACCGTTTCATGAGAGAAGTTTTTTTTATGTACGTGTGTGTGTGTCGCCTAAAATTTTATTTTCATGGTTCTGAGAAAATGACCAGGTGGATGAGGCTGAAATTTTTAAGAAATATCGTTCTCATGTTGGAGCAGGTCTGAAAGAAAGAAGTTTTTTGCCTCTCGTTTGATTAGTTTTCGAGAAAACTGGAAAACAAAAAATTTCTGTAAGTGGTTTTTCCAGGATTCTAAGAAAATTAAAACACGGATCGGGCTAAAATTTTCACGACAGACTTTCCTTATGTTGGTGCAATTTTCTTAGAAGTTTGGTGCCTATTAATTCAGTAGTTTCCGAGAAAACTGGAGAAGAAAAATTTCTGGAAAAAATTTTGGGTTCACGGTTTTGAGAAAACTACCAAACAGAGAGGACTGAAATTTTTACGAAAGATAGCTTTGTATGGGAGCAGGTCTGAAAGAAGTTTGGTGATAATTGGTTTAGTAGTTCTCAAAAAAACTGGAAACAAAAAATCTCCGGAAAAGCCGTTATTAGCGATAAAACAACGATAAATCGATATTTTTAATGTGGTACACATTTCTACTTTCACTACGCTGAATTCAGAGTAAATTCGGAAAAAATTATTTTGGTTAAATTTTCATTAAAAAAGGGTGCTACAGCCAATCACAGAAAGAATACAAATTCCTACAGCCAATCACAATTTCCTCACTAGTCGAAATGAGGGAATATCAATTAAATTAATATCGATATGTAATGTTTTATCATAAGAGTATGAAGGAATTGGTGTTGATCGATATATCGATATGATGAAATGTGTACCACATTAAATGTTCTAGTTCGCTGACACCCTAGAGCGCGTTTTTTTTTTGTTAGATATGGTTAATTGGCAATAGTTTTTTGTAATTTCTTAACCTGAAACTAGCAATGAAATATAGATATATCCATAACTATCGATATAAATATTGATCAAACTGGGTTTTTTAGCAAAGCATTGTTGCGCTAGTTTTTTTTTTTTTTTTTTTTTTTTATTTGGATTTTAATTGAAATACTGAAAAACCTATAACTTATTATTTTATTTTCGAAACAGAGAATTTAGGATTATATACTAAAACAAAATTCGCATACCTCATTGCGCACTTTATATTTTCAAACAAATGAACTGAACTGAGAAGTGGCAAAATGGAACAGAAACGAGACATTTCGCAACTAAAAAATTTTACACATAGCTATAGAAGCATCAAAAACAAAATCTTTCATTAACATTTTCCAAATATCTTACACAATAATGGAAAATTATGCGGAACAATTTATAAAACAAAAATACATCAAGCCGAAAAATTATAGCATATTTTTCATGTTTAAAGAGCAGAGTTTGAAAACAAAAACAGAAGAAAAGCAAAAAAGAAATGTTGAAGTAACAATGATCGTTTTCAAAACTATAAAATTAGTTTCAAAAACATATTGAGAAATTATCAATAATTACTTTCTGCCATAATAATTGAATGTTGAAAATCTTTTCATCGACTACAGTATCAGAACGAAGAGAAACGATCAAAGTATAGAAAATTTGAAAATAAAATCTTAGAAACGTGGTATTTGTAGATCTACCTGGTAGCACTTTGTTTTGGATTAGGGAAAAAAAAAGAAGAAATTTCACAAAGCTCGAAAGACAACAGATTTATTTTGAAATAAAGACAATATAATGGACATCTCGATGATATACATTTTAAAGGCGGATTTTCTTCGGTACAGAATACCTACATCTTTCCTTTTTTTGCATCCAAGTATAAAGAATTTTCTCAATAAATTCAGGACAAAAATCGTGATACAAAAATTTTTTGCTCTCGAAGTATCGGAAATGGATTGAAAAAGACTGAAACAGTGGGTAGCTAAAGGAGGGCTTTTTATGAGATAAATAAATATTCTGAAAGGTAAATTTCGGTGACCTCCATACTTCCGAGTTTTCCGCAGTTTTCCTGTCACGTGTACAATGCAACCCGCAATACATACGAGATTATCTCCATCGCACATTATTTTGTTAGAAACTTGAATCAATAAATAAATAAAAAAAAATAAAAAAGTACACGTATACGACTTCCTATCTCGAAGCAAACGTAACAATGAATTTCTTTTTTTGCAACAAAAATACATCAGCTTTGATACAATCAACACAGACACAAATATTCTGATATACTTTCTCTGAAATTTTTACCAGAATTTCGAAACTCTAAAATATTATGCATTCATATTTTTGAATCTATATTGGTTACAGACATTTCTGTTCATTCGATCTGTTTTATTGGTAATAAACATCACTCGAGTATTTTCCATTCACACCATAAAATCTTTCACAATCAACCACTCACTGTGTAACGGTGACGCTTAATTTTGAGTGAAAAAAACTCAATACTTACCAATACGTAAAACCTTCAAGTCATGTTTCATTTTCAATTAGATGTCCAATGATTGACGTTATTCAAATCTCAAACACATTAGACTTTATTTCCACTTAATTCCAAAAGAAAAGTTTTATAAATCCTTAAATTTCTTTATGGAAGAGTAGCAACTAGCCTACTATATAATTTTGGTTACTATATTAATTTTTTTGGATGTACTACAGAAAACCGAGTAAACATCATGAGTGAAAAAGCTCAAGGTACAATTCAAACGAAGATTTTGAAGTTATAGTACTAAATTTTGAGACCTATGCATTGGATATAAAGTAAAACAAATAATAATATATTTTTGTTCGAAAACCTGCAAAAAGAAAGCAGGTACCTATATTTCGAAATACATGCGAAAAGATCAGTTTTATTTAAACATTATTCATGAAGAATTTCAAAAAATTTCTAGCATCACTGATTTAACAGGATTTAAATTCGAAATTGGCCGATCACATAGTTTGAAATAACATAATATACATTTTATCTACAGCAGTGAAGCTTGAAATGGTAAAATCATTCAAGCTTCTCGTAATAAATTTTCTTTTCACAGTAATTTAAGAAAATCGATTCCATGAAAAGTCAAGCATCAGATTTTCAACATTTTTCGTATCGCTTCACAATATTGAAAATGTTATGAGCTAAAACATTTTCCATTGAATCGTATGCTTTTTACTGCTGCGTTTTTCGCCCGTAAGTCTACACAAATATCACTTAAACAAAACACAAAATAGTCAACATTGTTGTATTTTCAGGAAGATTTAATATTTTACGACTGAGAGGAAAATGAGTAGAAGAATGGAATACAATTTTCATTATTCATCTTGTAAGTGACGCTACACAGTGTTGCGCCGGAAGGAGAGTAGGAGGGGAAAAAAGTGGAGAAGAAAAAACGGAAAACGAAAATACTACAATGTTTAGACCCCTTACTTCATGGTTTTCTAGGACCCTGGTTAAGGCCAAATTCCAAAAAGATTTTAATAAGCGAGTTATACGCGATGATAAATCATTCTCTTGTGCGGATGTGTGTCAAGCGGTTCACGCTTTTACAAACTTCAAAATTTAATCCTACCCAAATGACGTACAAATCTAGTCGGATACTCGACAATGCCATAATATTTATGCACGCCCATAAAAAAAAAAAAAAAAAAAATGAGGAAAAAAGCACACAAACGCGCATACACACAAACTTAGGCTTAAAAAAAACAGTCTATGACGCGAACATCTTTTTTTTCTACGAACATAGTATTACCAACTTTTGAAACATAAAATTTCACCACACTGATGATGTTTATAAGCAGTCACTATACTGAGCAATTGGGTATTATTTTACAATGTACGATGCACGAAAAGATGAATAAAAAGAATTATAAGTCTAAGAGGGAGAGAAAAAAAAAGGGGAAAAAAGGAAGAAGCAGACGAAGAAACTAGGCTAAGAACCTCCAAGTTTTTCAACTCATTCACATAAGAAAGGTACATAGTATATTCGCATTGTATCTGATATATGCGTCTCAAGTAACAGGAAGAGAGAAGCCCTATCATTTACCTCCATTCAAATCTTATATCTTCCGTTCGATATCGTCGTTGGTGAAGAAACACCTTTTTTTTTTTTCGTGCTCTCTCCTTCCGAAACGATCATTACTTAATACTCGTTCCTCTTTCTAGGTCTCCTTTTTCAAGCCTTCATTATTCATTTACGAATTTTCTCTCTCCCCAACCCCTTCTTAATCGTCCCATACAGCACAGCAGAAATATTATCTTTTGAACGTACATAATAATATACCGTCGACATTTGCAGCAATACGCTAAATTATTGCGTCGAAACTATTTCTTTCGTACTTTTTCAGCCATAACGATTGGAAATTGGAATAAAATCGATATTAGGTAACGTCCGCGAGGTATCATTCTCGTATTATAGCCTATGCCTTTTAACTAGCATTGCCAACTCGAAGGATTTATCTCCAGATTTTGGGATTTTAGACTGCTTTGAAAATTCTGTAATTTCTTTTCGGGGATTTTATTGGACTAATTTTTTTTACAATTTTTGTAGGTTGTAATAATCAAGCAGGCCTACCAATATTTTTCTCGATCTAGATTTTTCATAATGTTTGATTAGTTTTTGATATTATAATATTATACTACTTTTTGGTCAGCTTCTCCCTAAATGCCTGGCAGTTTGTTACACACGATAGTCTGAATTGATGACAAAAAATCTAACAACTAAGGCTGTGAGAACCGAATCTGAATTTATTCCAACATATAAGAACAGAGATCATATTTTCCATAATTGGATATTTGGATATTTATCTCGGATGACAGTATGGAACGGAATGAACGGAATGAACGGAATGAACGAAATGGAAACCGAATCCGAAAAAACGATTCATGAGAATTCAGTTCCCGGTAAGGAAGGACTTTTTTATGGTCATTACTTTTTTTTTTTTTACAAACAAGAATTTTAAGCAAGCTTCGAGTTTTTTCTCTTCGCATTCTAAGGATTTATACTCGGAATGGCCAGAAAACCCTACTTCAAACTTCAGTTAAAGCTTGTGATAAAAACTAAAAGAAGATATAAAGGAACCGTATATATAATAAACAACGCACCCGAGAAATATTAATTACCTATTTTAAAACTAAGACATGTAAACAAAAACAACAAAATACTGATTTAAAGCATCCACGTTACAGGCGCAAAGAGAATAGAAGAGGATCTCTCAAGACAAAAAATTAGACTAGAGGGTATGGCAATGAGTTCAATAGAGTATGTGAATAATAGGTGGAAGAGTAGAATTTTATATATTGTGTCTTCTATATAGAAGGCGACGCCAGTTTGAGAGTTAGCTTTAGAGCTTTGGTATAACTTTTAACGGAGAGGAGATAATTATTCAACGTAGAAACTAAAAGGAGAAAATAATTTTTTATTTTTTTACTTTGTATAGAGGAATAAAGAATTTTTAAGCAAAAATTTAATGAAAATTTCGTTTTATTTTCACAACCTCCTTTTCTATGTTTACAACGCATTAAAAAGAAACGAAATGTTTTGCCTAAAAAAAAAAATCATACACCGAAAATTGTATATTGTAGCCACGCAAATATAAATAAAAAACTCTAGCGCAGCATAACTAAGCTAAAAGACCCAGTTTTCGGATTTATTCATGATTTGAAATCTTTGCATCATAAATTTACCATACAAAAAAAATTTCAACTTTTTTTTATTGAATATTATTTAAAGAGGATTCTCAATTTTTGCTGGGGAAAATATTGTACAGAAAAAGTCAAACTGCCTGTACTGAAATACCGTTTTTCATCGATGTGAAAAAGGTTTGACCAAGTTCGAACATGGCAATAAAAAATTGGTTCTATTTAGTAATTTTGATCGCCAGCAGTGTTCACGGACAGTAAAAAAATGCGTATTCCGGAAAAATGCACCAAAAATAATTATTTTACATTGCCTAGAAGTTCGACGACCCAACATACATAAATTTGAAATACGCGAATGAATAGCAGAAAAACGATCGAAAGTTATCGATATACCTGACAGCAACATTTCGTTCGATCGATGTTTTATCGCACAAGTCACGGTGGTTGTTTATGGCTTTTTTCAAAAACTACAGAAACACTAATCCCGAAATTTTTACCAGACTTGGTTCGATATTAATACAAATTTCAATCAAAATTACAGCCTTATTTCTTCCGTAGTTTTCTAATAATACTAGAAAAACAGCTCCATCAATGTTTTATTGACATAAATTTTACCGTTTTTTGTGAAAAATACGGAAGCAATACAAAATTTATAACTAGACATGCTCCTGTACATAAACTATTTCCCACCACAATTTTATCCCGATCCATTTTGTAGACATCCTATAATTCTGGAAAAACAACTTTCCCAAAAAATTTTTGAATTCGTTAATCTTCAAATTTACTGAACCAATAGGCACCAAACTTCTTCCATACCTGCTCCTATATGAGGACTATCTTTCGTGAAAATTTCAGCCTTATCTGTTCTATAATTTTCTCAAAACCGTGGATACAAAATTTTGGAAATACATTATAACATGTATATACGTACATACGTACATACGTACATACGTACATACATACATACATACAGCCTACATAAAAAAATTAGGTCAAAATAAGCAAATAGCACCAATAGTTTTCTTTTCTTATAAAACTGATAATTTTCATCATCCCCAGCCATAATCTCTTCGTGAGGTTAATTTTAATACCCTGTTAGCAAGTAAACTGGGAAAATTTGCATACTTGTGCTGAAGGGTTTTTTCAGTGACTGCATTATTTTCAAAACGATATGGGGGAAAAAAGGAATTATTGAAAACTCGGTTAGTTAAATATTTTCCAAACATAACTTCTTCGTCATATCTCATAGTGACAAGAAAAATCACAGACAAATAATGTTCGAAAATTGTCAACATTTAGAGGCTGCGCCGGTAGAAGCCCGCACAAATTTCAGTTCACCATCCGTGTACGTAACTTTCATTAATCAGTATCAAAATTGATAAAAAATGTTGAAAGTAACGTGCAAAAGCAAGCGTCAAATAACCATTTTCTTCATATTTTTCTTTAAGCCCATAAATCATTTCTACGAATAAGTATCTAGCCTAGGATTTTTTTTTCATCCTTTTCAAAGGATATTGATTTTTTTTTTTTTAAGAAAAAAGCAAAGCTTTTTTTCATTCTTTACTTTCGTTCCTCAAAAGACTTCGACCTTCGAATTACATACATCTTTCCAATATAAACTCACGTCTCATCGGTTTCCATGAAACGCTACTTTTAAAGATTCAGTAAAGATGTTTACTCAATACGAAAAAAAAAACCCTCACCCTTCATCTATTAATCTCAAATTACGTTCCACTCGTACTCGTTCTTCCACCATCCTATAAACTATAGAGATGTTTTTTTTATCGATTATGTTTTTTTTTCAGCGTTGAAAAAATTTTTTTCTAATTTCAAGTAACCCCCTTTTTCAAAGGCCATCAACACTTGACCCGAGTATACAAGGAAAAAATGAAAAATCGAAGCTAAAGAAAAACTAAAGAAAAACTAAAGAAAAACTAAAGAAAAACTAAAGAAAAACTAAAGAAAAAATTCAGCGATGATTCGCCAGAATTATTTGGTTAAAATGAATTTTCGTTCGGCCGAAGTCGTCAGCAAAAACGAAAATATCTTTCGAGAATAAAATAATCAGTTGAACTCCGGACCAGAAAATGAAAGAATCATTTGAAGTAGGAGCCATAAACAAGTTCTCTTTTGAAGTTTAAAAATATACGTAGGTAAATCAACACAGGACTTCGGCAGTTCCTCCTGTAGGGAATTTCGAAGACGAAACATTTAAGACAATTACTGATATACGATCAATCAGAAGCACCGAATGATGTTAATCTTAAATTTTTGGTAATAAACATCAATTTTAAAATTTTAAAATTAAGCAAAAATCAGATATTAATAATAAAATTCAAAGACAGAATATCTCTGTTGAAAATTTACTCCTAAAAGCCGACGGACTTTAGACAGCCTCAAGTTGAAAATCAAAAATATTCGATAAAATTATTGTACAACTCGAATTTGTACATTTTAACAAGTTTTACAATAAAATTGAGGAAAGTCAAAGAAATCCATTTCAAATGTTGAACATATTATGGAGGACTTTCAACAAAGCAATGACCAAAGTATTCGGGATGGTCTATGTGTTATAGCAATTAGGTGCGCTGCTTTGTAAACGAAAGGCTGCAGGTTTCAAAATAGGCCGCCACCACATTCTCGAACCAAAATGGTGGTAAGTTCGTTTCGATTCTATTGTTTCATCAGTGACAGTGACCAGTATACAATCGAAAAATTCATACCAAATTCCGATCATCTCCCTCCTTCTACTTCAACATCAATACATCTCCGAGTTACTGGGGTGAAGTGGCCACGTAGCCGAAGTCGATTTTTAAAAAAAATACCAATTCGGAATTGTATGAAGATAAATTCGAGGAACTTAAGAGACAATCGACTTCTGGTACAAACTGATCAAATCGAAGCTTTAAAATAACGAGTTTCTTTCACAAGATGAAGCACTTCGAGTACCTTTTTTATGGACCATAATTTCTGAACGCAACGCACAAACTCATTTCTTCACATAAGAGAACAGATGTACAGCTAATCAGTAATCCCTATTCAAACCTTTTTCATCAACCATTATCACTCGAACCTAGTTATTTTTCCATGTTTTTCAAAATAATTTGTACCAAAATACCAAAAATCACGAGTAAATTTATAGCGTTTTTTCTCCAAAAAATGTGACAAATTCACAATTACTTGGAACAGCTAACGATTTAAAAATTATAATTTATTCTCGCAGTCGAAAGTAAAAATCAATTTTGACATCGAAATTTTATTTTATTTTAATCATTCTTTCAACTCTGTAATACTCCATAGTTTTCTCTCGATAACAAATCAGATGCTTTTAAAGAGCACAAAAACCGCATATCCAGCTTTTTTAAGAGACTTTCAACCGTTGGTTTCACCTGATTCACCAATTATAAAATACAAAAATACAAAGCTCCTCTATTTTGAATAAGAAAAAATGTTCCATTTTCGCTACGAATACGTGCGCAGCTATAGTAGAAGGTTCATAGCTGTCGGTCTGTCGAAAAATTACTTTTTATTACAACGAGAAAAAATATGGCATTCTCTGCTCTAGTTTTGTGCGCTAACATTTTGCTTTATCTGAAAAGAAACTTTTTTTTTTTCGCGCAAAATGTAACGGCAAGATACCTAGCGTCAGATGAAAAATGACGACTGTAGGAAGAGAAAGCTCAACCTCCCCCACCACACACACACACACACAAAGAAACAAACTCCAACGTATAAATTGTCGAAAAAAACTCTAAAAAGGAAATTATAAATGGCGAATGAAACAACCTAACAATAAAGAAAAAGATAATGTCAGTTCGCGGAATTGAAAATGGCGAACGCAAATGACGGAAGCTTTTTGTTTGCGCCATAATGCGGGTTTTCGCACTTTTTCAGTGTAGGTTTTTCTTTACTATTCAGATTTTAATGAAAGTTGCTATTGACATAAACTAGTAGAAAGCTAATAGAAAAAGTGTAGGCTGGGTATCAAGTAAAATCTGAGCCATTTAAGTTTTGCAAGGAATTACCATAATTATGCGCAAACGTAACAGCGCAATTATTAGAGACGTTCCAGAAAAATTCTAAAAAAATTATATCACCTAAAAAAATTATATCACCTAAAAAAATGCATTGAAGCAAATCGAAAACCGGAGTACAGCATAGAACACAATGCGAAGAGGCAAACAGACAGGTAATTTCGCAAAATTACAATCGCGGATAAAATTTAACTCCATACAATATTCGCAAATGAAATAAATTTGATCCAAGAAAAATGCGATACAGTCTGCAAGGTATTTTAGTATCATAATTATTGAATAGTAACAAAAAATAAAATATTTCAAAATATCAAACTGAAATTAAAATACACTACTTACAAGGGTGCCTCCAAGGGGGAAAAGGACGCGATTATCCCCAAGACCTTTTTTTTTTCGTTTTTCATTACTTCATCACTTTTAAATTTGGAAAAAATGTTAATAATATGCGACACCGAGATACTAAATTTCTCATATTTTCTAAATCTTCAAAAGTGAAGACCAAAAAAAAATTAGATCAATTTGCATGCTTATTGAAATTCTGAGAGCTAATTATCAAATGAAATTCAACTAAAATTTGATTTCCAACTTGAAAACTTGGATTGAATTTCTCTTTGGAAAAATTTAAACCGAAAATATAGGCTAAGGAAAAAACTACCTTTTTTCGTTAAAATTTCAAGCACGACAAGACCGATATATCGAAGAGCTGAATTTTATGAATTTTTGGATCAAATTCACATCTCAAAATTTGAAATTTAATATTATCTTTTACGTATTTTTTCTGTCTTTACCGTTAGGTGAATTATCATTCACGTCCTCGTAACAATAGAACTTTTTTTTTTTTAACAAAGGTCTCAGGACAGTAAATGACTTCGATCTTTCAATCTCTTACTTCACTCTGACAGAAAATCAAAACTACCAATTTTTCATGCCTGTCATTTGAGTTGCATAGTCTATCACTCAAAGGAACAACGAGAATAAAAAAATAATGCGAAAACTTTGGTTTTTTTTTTTGGTTTCTGAATTACACAACTCTCGCGTCCGACAAATTTAAAGGAATATGAAACAGAATTACTTTTTCTTAATCAAGGTAATTCTTCGAAGGAAGAAGAATGCACTAAATACGGAAGTTCAATTCGAACTATTATCTCAAATACGACATCGAAACAAGACAAATATAGAACATAGAAATTATCACAATAATTCATTGCACACATTCATCATTGTTTTTTTTTTCATCGTGGTTTCAACGCTGAAATTCGAAACACGAATAAATTAACATTTTGATTACGATACACCACCACGATTTCCATAGCTCGGATACCAATTGCGTTATCTTAATTATAAATGTGTACTAATAAAATGAACCTTCAAACCTTAAAAAATCTCTACTCTAAACGGTGTGTAACTTGGAATTTTTAATAACTACGTCAAAAGCATGCAAATCATAACGAATGCGAAAAAACCTATACTTCTATGGAAAAGAAATCATATAACATAAAGTGTACAAGACGAAAATTGGAAACGCTGAACATCAACATCAACAACAAAAACCAAGTATCCTAGCAGTGTTTTCCTACCACAATCGGTGTTATTCAATACGGAAGAATGAGAAAATAAAAAACTATAGAAAAAGATCGTAGAGAAATTATATGCATATTCTGTTAGTACGATTAAATAATAGAAAAAAAAAATAGATTCAATATTAACAATCTCAACAACGAAAACAAACATCAACGATAGTAATGTGTAACGTAAAAATTAAATAGTAAAAATTATTAAGTCATACAAAATGTCAAAAATTAAATATCAACAGGAGCACCGAAAACTACGTACTACAGCAGCAGCATATTTTTATTTTTTTAAACTTTTATATATATATGAATATATATATATATATATATATATTTTAGCTGCAGCAGACAATAATATATAAAAGAGGCTGCTCTCTACATAACAGTAAAAAAATTTCATTACAGCGTCCCCAAACCGCAGACACATCAAAAAAGAAATTACTGATCAAGAACAACATCAACAACATCAACATCAACAACAACAACAACAATAACAATCATCCGAATTATTTAAAACTGAAACGTTGCTGCGGAATTTACCTTCTTGCACGTTCTAGCGCTCACAACCCAGCTGGAATTCGTCTCGGATCAGCGTCACATATTTCTTGCATTGCCTGTACGTACTATCCGAAAATTTGCACAATTTTCCAGCATACCGTTCGAATCCCTAAACGGTAATCATTCTTGATTACCGTAGGAGGTATCTGCATCGGTAATGATCTCCTCCCAAAATACCATAATAAAGTCATTCTCGAGTATGACATAGACCTAATATTATAAAGTGGATGGTAATTAAAAGAGAAAAAAAAACAGTAATTAAAATTTTGGTAAACCTATATCACTTAAATTGAATTAATTTATTGCGATTGCACTAATCAATAGCAATTAGAAAAAAAATTAATTAATTAATTAATTAATAAATAAATAAAACTGGTAACTATTCACTGTAGCGTTATATGTGTATATTATTTATAAATAGTAAAAAATACAAGTACATGGCTTTAGCAAATCCTAAAATGTTAACTGAAAAGACAAAAAAATGTTTAACAGTGCGAATTAATGTAAAATCATATGGGAAATTAAACTGAAAACACTATACTGACGAAAAGATGATTTCAACACTTATTAAGCGAATAAATGGCAAAAATTTTTCGACAGACTATCAACTGAAATGTACTACCCAATTCCTAGCCCCACAGGCTTTCCGCATTTTATCAGTTCGTGACGTATTTTTGTGGAAATTTTCGAGGAAATTTTTGAGACAGTAGGGAGAGAGAAACCAAAAACGTGATCTACGAATAACAATTTCGGTAGAAAATACTGCAAACATTAGAAAAAGGAAAGATTCAGGAAGATTTACCTCAACTTACACCCTCCCCGCCAATTAATTTTCAACATGAAGCAAAATTATAAGGGGCAATATTAAATCCAAAAATCGTTCGATCGTAAGATAATCAGAAATTTTCAACTTCATAAATTTCTCGAAAAATCTTTAGTTCAAATTTTTATCAAGACGATTCACACTTTTCAATCTGGTACAATGCACTCATTCTCGTATTTATGATGCCAATGAGAACAAGTTGAACACAAGTTGAATTGAACATGTACACCTCCAACCGAAAATTTGGTATGACAACTGGAAAAACAGGCGAAAGAATTGTATATCATAATGTCTGATGAATGTACACATTCAACGTTAATTTCATGAAAACAGATAGGACACAGAAAATTATAAAAGACTTCAATAATATTCCTCTGAAATAAGCCACGTAGTGAAAATCCGATAAATCATCGTCAGAAGTTATAGTAACTTATACTCTGGTAACAAAAAAGTTTCTTAGTTTACAGAATTTACTGCACGGAAATGCGTCTGATCTCCGCAAATAATACAACGTCTAATTTCAGACCTGATCGTTATCAATAATTACAGGCATCGAGAATAATAGAATTATTAGTGGTTGAAAAATATGAAATATAATTGTAAAATTGTACGAAATGCCAAGAAATAAAATAAATCCCATCAACCGCAATACATTTTCCAACATCGAATGCATTTCTGCGCAGTAGTTGCCTATTTCCAACAGTGGCGTGACGAAAGTGAAGCGAATGAAGCGGCCGCTTCAGGGCTCTTGATTGAAGGGCGCGTAAAATTATTGAATGAAAAAATAAATTAACAAAATAAATTTCGATTCAAATTCGACCAAGCCTCGGCCAAATAAAATACTAGGCAGGATTCACGAATTGCGAGCGAAATCCAGAATCGAAAGTGAGGCGAAGTTGGTTACCAAGAATGACCCCAACCTTCCCCCCGCAAAAAAAAAAAGAAGTGTACCTGAGCCACATCACACATATTATGTTAGAAATGAAACTTTGCACTTCAATAAACATATCGAAGATGTATCACACAATAAAGTGGTCAAAAATTTACCACATCAAACCTTTTTCGGTCACAGGAGAGCCCTATAAGTAATTCAATCCAAAAATGAAGTGAAAATTTGAATTAAACGTCTCAAAAAACATAATCAACGACATATCACTCAATGTTTTAAGACAAAATTATTCTAACCTTTTTTCGGGGTCACAGAGGGCCCAATGAGTGGTTCAATTCAAAGATAAACTGAAAATTTAAACTCGACCTTTAATTATGTAATACTGGACCAGTGGAGCTTCATAAGCCCAATGTGCTTTTTAATGTCAAGACATGCAGGCATAAAAGTAGGAAACCCCAAGTGTACTTTGGGCATACTTTCGATGTTTCGCTAGAGTTCATCAATTCAGAATACGTTTGATAAAGTCATCCCTCAAATTCACAAGGATAGCGTACATAAACGTAAAGTACGTCTAATGGTACACAATGGTTACCTATTAGGCGCCGAAATATGTGATCAGAAATTATTCTTCGAAGAATTTATTGCCTAAAAAAACATAATCTTCATATTTATCACTAAATTTTAAAGAAAAGATATCATAACTTCTGGCCTATCGAAGTTCGAAATCTGAATTAGAAAATTTGAAGTTTTCGAATAATAAACCCTTGTGAGACGACGGTTCAAATCCCCGTAGAGAAACAGAATACTTTTTTTAATCGACTGAATTTAAAAAATCAGGCATCGGGCTTCAAAGGAAATAGTTATTTAAGAATTTTTGGTAAATTTTGATTCGACCATCAAAGAGCAACGGCGTCATCGCAAGTTTTGTTCCATGAGTGAATATATATAAGGAGGATTCGCCTCGCTTGCTTCAAAAATAAGATGACACCAAATGAACTCCACGTCTCCACCATTCAAATAAACAAATAAGGAAGGTATCTTCAATTACTCTGAAAATTATCCCACCAGCCAATTGCAACAGATCACTACAATGTAGAAATGCTGTTTAACTGAAATGAGGGTGCTAAGGTTGGATTTGCACCGGGACGCTCTAAACTTCGCTACGCCACTGGACTCCGGCAATAATACGACAAAATTATGTTGCATCAATTATCAAATCTAGCAGTCGAAGTCATAATTACAAATTACTAAGCCATCAACAATTCTGGGCACATGATCACGAGATGGACAAGGAAAAAATCACAAAATTTATGCATTATGTAACCTAGGTATAATAAAAATTTTTCATCAAGAACACTATACAAACTTTTTTATTCGCACGAGTAGACACTCTTCGTCGTAGATTTCCCATATAATTTTACGAAAAGAGTTTAACGACCACAAGGAAAATTTTATATTTCTTCTCTCTCCTTAACAACAGTTTTGAAAGTCGATAATTTTGGTTATGAAAAACAAAAAAAAAACTAAAAAAAAAAAAAGTCCCCAGTAAAAATCATCGTAAACTATATACACGGTCGTTCATTTGCAGCACAACAAAGTGAAAATGTGGTAATAACGAAATTGAGTCGCACATAATCAAACAATTCGAATGCATAATTGCATAATTACACATACCTACCTACAAAAGTGATCTAAACTGCATAGTTAAATTTTTAGTCAATAAATACTTAAATCTAGGTTAAACTAGAATAAATGTGAGAGATTACTGTCCCATTTACCCGTATACTTAAACGAATATTTAAATTTAACATCTACCAATTTACCATCAAAATATTATCTCTAACCAAAGTGTTTTTTTTTTTTTTTTTTTTTTTTTTTTTTTTAACTTTTAAACTGCATTCGTTTGCGATATCGAACCTCTTTTGATTTACAAATGACGAAAAAAAATAATAAAAATAGGTACTCTTCCCTAACCCGGAAAAAAAATTACATTACAAGCATTCAAAAATCGTTGTAATGACACGAACACGTTTTGCCGCAAGCATTTACATAATGATTACAACATTTTTTTTTTTTAGTTTTTTTTTTCTCTCTTTGCCTGACGAATAGACCGTTATAAATTATTTAATTTATATCGCGGATACGTAATGAATTTTGTAGAAAGAAAAAATTTTGTAATGATGTGCACAAATCTACTGTATTCGAAAAAATAAGGGCGGTAAAAATGAAGCTTGTTAACTCTTACAATCGTCATGTCGGTTCAAAAAAAAATTCAACCACAACATGAAATATGAAAAATGCGAGACTGAAAGAAGAAAAAAAAAGCACTTTAAAAAAAGCAAGTTTTGTTTTCGTCGTGAAATGGTACCTATGTTATATTTTGATATAAACTGAGCACGAAAAACGAAAAATCCAACCGAGCTTTACGAATAAAATTATAATTAAAAACTTTTAGCTGTTCTTTTATAATTCCTCGTTTTACTGTGTATGTATAAAATTCAAGCGTACTTTCAAGTATACGATATTCTCATCTAGTCATCAGTTGAATGCGAAAAAATATACTTAATGTAAATTTGGCGTTTGTAAAATACCCAAAATTATTTTTGAAACACAGCATTTTCATTGAGCTATGTTGATCCGAAAATAATTTCAAATTATTGACAAATGAAACAAAGACACTGTTTTCTCACTACAGACTGTAGAATGATAAGACCTAATTGAGCTATTTCACACCAATAATCAATTATTTAAAAGCTCCTGTAGCAGAAGTAAGATACATTTAGATATATCATTACTTTTTTTCCAAAGTATAGAACGAATATATGTACTTTTGAAAGATTTTACTATTAGATACTAGAATTGTGGTCTGTTTTTAATAACAAGGGGTGTAACATTATACAAATTCAAAGTAAGAAATCTGAGTAAAATTCTAGATTTTCAACTCCAATGAAGTTTAAACTCGTTTTTCACAGTTATTGTTTGTTTTGAAAAAATTGAGAAAACACTTTTCGCATCGAAACTGAAATCGATAAATTTTCATTTAACAATTTCATAACAGAAGAAAAAGGTTAACGAAAATCAACTTTTCTCCAGCCCATATTTTTGAAAAATATACGGATTCAATGTTTTTTTTCGAAATTACAACGCGAATACAGAATATCAGTTAATGAGTTTCCGTAAAATTCGAAATAAGTGGCTATATAGCTAAGAAGTGAATGAAAAAAACCGGAGAAATTTTATTCTTTGAATCTGTGAGAGACGAAATTTGATAGTAACTAATTAGTGAATAGAGGCCTGGAATGATAAATCAATCATATTGATGAAAAATTTAAAATTATACATTTTTCATCAAATATGAACAGTAAAAAGAAGAATTTAATATTACAACTAATTATATTAAATTAGGTACATCAACTCATTATTTCATAAATTTTGCAGGATCTTCAATCGCTAAAATGATATTTATCAAAATAAAAAGGCTCCCTTTTCGATTTTTTTTCTGCTCTTATACGGTAATCTGTATCATCAGAATAACTCCAACGAAAGTAACAGCTGATGAAACGATGACGATATAAATTTACAACCTACGACTAGCTACGGTCATAAAATGTGTTATAGCTTTTTTAGTCCCTCTTCCTGCCAATAACTTTCTTCCCCGGCCTCTTGAATCTACTAAAAATTGTTACGATATCAGTGCCTGGCGATGGAAATTATACACATTAACAGGAGAATATCCACCGAGTTGAATTTAGGGAAAAATAGTAAGAGGACAAAAAAAATATAATAAGAAAATAGTCAATATTATCAAGGTGGTTTTTCTAGTGTAGGTGTGACAGCGTAAAAATGACTAAATTCATTTACTATAGAATATAGAAGAAGTTTCAAACAATTCATAAATAATTTTTTGGAAATTTTTCAACCAAAAAACTTTATTCTTTTTCTTAGGTAAAAGCATGTATCCTAATTAATTAAAATAATAATGATTTCAAACACTAAATAACTGGATAAAACTAATTATAAAAATTTTACTAAAAAGATATAAAACATTTTTTGAACCCTGCAGTCAAATCTATAGAAAATTCCATTTTACTAGCCGCAAAGACAAAGTATAATTAAACTCTCAAAAACTTATTTTTTATCGAAATAAGTTAGAAATTAGAATCCGACATCAAAAGCTGTAAAAAATCCCGAACAGTTCAAAATTTAGTTTTAACATAAACTTTTTTTGCTTATTTTCCAGCAATAGATTGCGGTATAACACGTTAGAATGTTGAAAAACCAACTTTTTGTTCATGCCTGCATAGATAGGCCCACCCCTTCCTTCTAATGCTAATTTTTACCTACTCTGTCACAGTTGGACATCCTATTAAGCTGGGTTTGAACTGGGTTTGAACTATTCATCGGACATAATTTTAATAATTGTACAGTTTAATTAAAATTTTTTCATGATATAAACAAAAAGACTGCACGCTATTTGAAGTATAGCTGATGTTAAGTCCGTAGTTTTCACCAATTTCCAAGTTTTTCAAGAGCATAACATCGTAAGTATACAACTGCACTAACAGCAAACATCATGAGTCGGTACACAGTAAACATCAGAACTGAACTTTCTAACATAATTTAAGCAACATACAAGAATAAATAAAGAATGTAACCTAACTCAGATGCGCTCTGCAAATATTGTTAATGCAAACGCGAACAAAAACTAAGAATCTTGCAAATTTTGATCAAATTTCGAACTATTCTTTCGGCTGACCCAATTTCGTCTGAACATTTTTACCTCGCTTTAATTTCGAATACATAAAACCAGGGCAGGTTTTTCAATAAAGTAATACTCAACGAAAATAACGAAAAGAAAGAAAAAATTTATAAATACATACAGTAGATTTTCACCGTAAAATCTGCTGGAAAAAGGTCCTATTTGTTATAAAATGACCTAAAATAATTAATAACTAAAAATTTCTACTTTCAAAACATGATATCTTTAATGGAAACCGATACTTCGGTATTCATTTTGAATAATAAAAAAAAAAAAAAAAAAAAAAAAAAAACTAATAATAAATAAATGAATAAATAAATAAATAAACGAATGCTTAATAACGAACTAGGTATTTAACATTATGTTAAATATTTCGTATTTTAACGACCAAATAACATTTTAAAACTATGCAAATACTGAATCAAATCGATTTTGTAGCGATAAATTACCTTCGAAAGGTGTTGCATCTCGATTACGAGAGCAACATTAAACATGTTTTAATATTAAACTCTAAAGCAACTTTTACTATGCTATTATTATCGAGACAGCTGTTCTCATTGTTCAAACGATTTTCTTCGGGTGCAATATTTTAATAGAAAAAAAAAATTGCGAAGAAAAAAAAATAGTGGGTTTACAGTTTTTGCAAGTAAAAACTTGCGAAAGTGAGGCTACCATATGTAGAGGCCAATTGTTGAGTTATTTGAAGCATATTTTTCTCTCTCTTTCTCCACTGCTCTTAAACAAGAGCAGAAAATTCAAAATCATTACCCGTGAGCGAGATTTTGAGTTAAACAATATATTGTCGATTGTATTTATTCAGGACTCGATAAAAGCGTCCATAAATAAATTAAATCTACAACAAAAGAAAAGCAGCCTAAAGATTACATGTCGAATGTCGGTATCGCAAAATCATAACTTAAAAATAGGTCAAAGGAAAGATGAAATGTTTTAGAGGCATTGCTTCATAAGTTTAAAATAAATCAATTTTTTCTGTATTGAAGTCGATGGAAGAAGAAAGTGTCTTTAAAATCCCATTTGTTCAGCATGAAATTTACGTATGTTACCTACATCCACAATATATAAAGTAACAAAGTCAATTGACAAAAAAACAAATTGTTACTCTGGGCCATTTGTAAAGCAAGTATGGCCATATTTTGTTGAGAGTTTGTAGGAAAAATATTTCATAAAGACGTAAAACCAACGAACAACATTAATTTCTTCCTTCGTAAATTTGATTAACAATGAATAAATTAAATTTTACTACATTCGAAAAGAAAATTACAGAAAACTCGATTTCATAACTTCGAAACACTCCGGCAAAAAACATAATCTTTACATAAAAATAATATTGGGAAATGTTTTCATTTTTAGCTACAAGGAGGAACCAAGAAGGGGATGAATGGAAAAAAGTAATATATTCTAATTTGAAATCAAACACTGGAAAACCATATGCATCATTATAGAGAACCAGAACCTAAATTAAGACGATTCTTGGAGAAGAGGGTTGTTCTGGGTCATTCAGAGAGATAGCTAATGGAAAAATGCGAAATCTGCAACTTACAATATTTTTTTAAAAAAAACTTTAAACTTTAGCTCTTGTCCTAGAAAAATTTACAATTTTATTACTAAAAAACCTGTCATTTGCACAGATTTTTTCAACCATCTTGATACAAGCAGACCATTCTCTCACACTCGAGTAGGGTAAAAAAAGAAGAGAGAATCGACAACCGTTGATGGATTTTTTTTATTCTTGCGTGATAAATCGTGGTGGATAAATTGTCGACACTGATGTACATCACGTATAAATTAACAAAATAGAATAAACGTGAAAATATATCAGGTGGACGTTCGTCGTCAGTGATAAATATGGGCCTGGACACGCAAATCCCTCGTGAAAACTTACTTTTGTAAATCCAAGTCTTGTCATTATACACAATCAACTGATAAATTTATTTCAACGAATATACGAAGAAAAATGGGTTCTAACCATCTGCAATCAGGCGTTAATTTGAATACTACTTAAAAATTAAACAGATATGAAGGTTTCAACATAATATTTTGCAAATAGTGACACGAACATATAGAATGGAAGTTCAATCACGCATCAAACAATTGGAAATTCAGCCAAAATTACATCAAAATTCTTAGCACAACATTAAGAGTCAAGAATTTTTATAGAGATGAAAAAAATCCATTCTTGAGGATAGAATGATACTCACACAAAACAAAAACAATAGTATCAAATTTTGGTCGTTCACAAAAACCAATAGAATTGATTAAAACCAAGCAGAGGTGAAATGTAAATTGAAAGCTACACCAGCTAAAGAACTTTGCAGCAAAACAACTTTGTCGAATTTTTTCGTACGTACTCAACAAATAGGAATTAGTATAATAATTATAAAAGGCTAACAATGAATTTATTTATGGTTTATTTTTGTTTAATATTCCTATACCAGCAGTTATACTTGTATAAGCCTCTAAGTATAGGGGTTGGTACGTTCTTCGTTTAATAACCTCAAGAAAATTTTGGTACTATTCGATGTAATTCATAAAGGTGTTTATACTTATTTTATTTTCTTGTTACCACGACATTGGTCCAATTTTTTGTCAGATACCCACGAAATTTGGTACGAACAATTAAACTAAACCAAAAACCAGACCTAATGATTTTGGTGCGGATTTGCTACTATTTTTATTTTTATTTTGGCTATAAAATGGTTAATTTTGGACCAATAGCTATCAAATTTGAAACAAATATTCACTTCAATCTATTATAACATGGTACCAATTTTCGTGCGGATCAGTCCGGTAGTACAGTGATAGTACACAATTTAAACCTGTTTAAAATATTTTCTCAGACGAAGGCTGGATATTAAAAGTTAGATATGTTATACAATGAGCTGCCACATTCTAACAAATGATTAAAATCAGATTATACCAACAATTTTTGACAGGAAATTTTCTATGTTTTCAATCAAGCAGTCAAGATCTTTCGACTTTGACAATAGACCATACAAAATTGCGTAAATTTTGGTTTTTTTTGAAGAATTTTATCAAATGATAAAGTTCAATTTACGTCATGAAAGGCACCTGAACATCAGATTAGGAATTGCATAAATGCAAAAGCACATCTAAAACGTTACTGATGACATAATAAATGTAAAAAAAATAAAAATAATAATGATAAAACAATAGGTAATTAATTAATTAAAAAATGGTGATCTCAAAACAAAAAAATTTGACTCCTCGCTGGATTACTGAAAACGTTTTCGGCAAGTAATAAATTAATTTTTCCACAGATCAGCGGAAAAATTAAAAGAAATTTTATAAAAATGTCAATTAAGAAAAAGACAATTTTTGAGTTTTAAAAAACTTACGTATCAGCAATTCTCAAGAATTTGATACTCCGAAGTATTAATGAGAACTCTTATTCTGAGAATATGAAGTAGTAAAAATGAATTTTGCCTACAGACACTTGGAAAATTATATTAAATAATAATGAAAAACCGTAACGAATTTATTTCCGGTGTATATCATAATTGTTTATTGTGTGTTCTATGCTTGTATTTACGACTTTTTAAATATGTTTAATATTGAAGTGTTTCTTTATTAATTTTTTTTAGGTATTTTTGATTGTCGTGAAAAGACGTAGTCTCGCCACTTCACTGAATACAATCACCAATAGTTCTATTTTCCAAAAAAAAAAACTACGCAGAAAATTTCTAAGACTGATTTCATAAATAAACTTCCTTTTTATAATTGATCGGAAAAATAAACTGATTAGTCCCTGAAAAAATTACCATCTGTACCAATCAAATATTTGAAAAAACTTTGAACCGAAAATCAAGAAAAAGACATGAAACACTCATTTATTTTCCATTTCTCTTTTCAAACAATGATTAATGTAATTTGTAAGTTTCAAGTTTTGAAAATAATCTTTATTCCCGAAAAGAACGATGTTTTCGATAAAAAGGAAAAAAACTAAAAACATAACGCAATCGCAGAGATAAACTAAAATTCCAACTTGTGTAATTTACCCAAATTTTTCTTCCCCTAACAAATTTTTTTCGATTAATAAATAAATTAATATATAGGTGAAATAAATTTTGGTGGAGAACAAATTGAAGGGAAAAAAAAAGAAAAAAAGCACGCAGTTTGACAAATTTGTGTAGGTGGAAACTCTACGTTTCAAATCGCTGCGTTATTAATAACAAGAGGAACAGTTTCGCTATCATATTTTCAGATACTTTCATAAAGATACCCATCATAAAATTTCATGAATATTTTACCAGTACCATCAACTCTCTTTCACTGACGTATTTTCCTTGTTGAATTAAATAATTTTACGAACGTCAAGGATATTTACATTTAGTTCGTCAAATACAGGATCGGATGATTAAAAGTTTCTTTTTAACATCACGAGGTCATCTATATTGATATCTACCACCAAAGGAAAGAAGAAAAAAAGAATATTCTTTCGCTCTTCATCAATTTACTAATTTCGATAAGAGCTTGGGCCACAAATACCAAGTCTTTTTTTTTCTCGTACGCTCTTTCGTTGGCAACGAACATTTTATCTGAATATTTTCCTTTTTCATTTAATTTAAATTTTTCTTTTTCAATTTACAAAAAAGTCTCGATAACGCAGGCCTGCAGAACGGTCCGTCATCACTTTCGAAGACGCCATTAATAAATGGCAATGTTTAGGCTTTCGTGTCTCGTGAGGGAAATTATGAGTTTGCTCCTTTCACATTTACAGTAAAACTTTATTGGTTTATTTTTAAAATTTTATCTCTTTCAAAAGAATTTTATGCGAAAATAAATGAAAAAAAAAAAATTTTCTACCAGATCACCATAATTCACAGAATACGAGTACTATGGAAAGTTGTTTTCATCAGCACCCCATCGACAAATTTTTTGATTCAAAAATTTATTCATGTTTTATCAAGGCAAAATTACGCTGAATAGTAATTGGAAATGATTTGAAGAAAGTTTGAAATTAATAACCGATTACTCTTCACAGAGAAGGTGATCAGTTTATTCTCTCATCGAAACTCAAATCATGACAGATTCAAAACGTCGACAATTACCACTTTATGAAGCTCATATTAAAAAAACTATACATAATTGGACAGAAAATTTACATGCAAAAATAATTCTAATTACTTTATTCACAGAACTGTCAGAATTTTCTAAAATTCATCGAACTCAATCTGTAGAACTTCCATAATACAGTTTTTAGCGTAGGCGAAAAAAAAAAAATGTTATTCACCCCAACAAAAAAAAATTATATTTTCTCAGAAATATACCTAACCTTGACATCATCACCCAAAAAAAGGCTATTATATACACTTATATGTATTTAACTAGTGACTTTTTTAAATTCTAAGTAAAGCTTTTAGCTCAGTCAAAATAAACCGAAATTAGGGTAAAATAGATATTTTTGGGAACAAAACGTGAGACTGATAAAAAATGTTTGGGAATAAACCGGAAACACTGTACCTACTTAAAATCCCACCCCTAAGATCTGTGCTAAATGTCTGATACAACATTTTAGCCTCCGAAAATTACTAATTAGTTTTTTGATAATAATTCGAAGCCCTCAGAAGCTAGACCAAAATTCTTTGAATAGAAATTCATTTAAAAAAATTTGCAATAAAAGATATTTTATTTATCTTTTTTCTTTTTATTTCAGAAGCCTGAAAATTCATAAAAGAACAGAATTTAAACATTGTTATGGGGAAAATAAGGTATATTTAGTGACGTACAATCGAAAAGGGGTGTTCCGGGTATAACCCCCGACGAAAAAAATAAAATAAATTATATAGTGAATTTGTTTGTTTTCAAGTAGCCTAATTCATGGCGGTTTTGTGTAAATAGGGTCAATGCTACGAACAAAAAAGTAAGAATTATAGTTGTTCACAATCAAGTCAATAATATTTTTTATCTCAAACGTTTTTTTGTACATCACATATTTTTGAAGATATAATTTTCAAGAGATTCTATCTCCTGTAAAAAATTCAGCACAATGGGTGATGGGACGTTTAGTACAGTATTTCTGGAATGTTAGCCAACATTTTCATGTCATCTCCCGTTTTTTCCCTAGACATGCATCATCACTTGCTGGTTCACCTGTGATATTTCATTCCCACGAAAAACATTGAAATTTATTCTCTTATATATGAAAAGCACTATGAACATCCACACTTTTCCTCCACGATAAGGATAACAGAAACTTTCGAAGCATTTTGATAAGGACATTTTCCAAAAACCAGCAAGCAAAAGAAAACATAATTCGATTCACCACGAATTACATTAAGTTGTTATATTCTTCGAGGCATCCCTACATGAATTTTAATTTATTACAGTTGTTTTCAAAAATTACTTTTCACGTAAACTTTTCAAGTCAACCATTTAAACTCTCGCACATCCCTTTTTCCTGATACACTCTCTTCAATTCCTTGCGTAACAATTTCGGAGAAAAATACGATAAGAATTTGAAAACGCAGCACTAAATCCAACGGTACCACCAGGTGATTGCACCGCAAAGGTTACTCCAAAATTCTAAATCTCGTAATAACAAAAAGTAAACGTCTTTTTACCAATATAATGGAGAATAATACGAAATAAAACTAACAGCTGATTCTTTTTTCGTGTTTTTCCTTTTTGACGTGCACAAAGCATCTACATAGGTATTCACCCTCTGGCACAATCGATCAACCAAAAAAAATAACAAAAAATAAATAAACTTTCGACATTTTATTCAATTCCATAGGTTATCGAACTCGAAAAATTCTTTAAATGTTAACAATTAATTTTACGATATCTTAGAGAAAAGCTGAATAATAATTTCGTTCATGTTTGGTTACTTTTCTTTTTTGTATTCTGTAGTATGAAATTCCACGTATGAATCGAAAATCAAAGCGAATGGAAAAAAAGAATACTTGACAATTTTTTGAATAATCGTAGTGCAAAAGTGAAGATTACCATGCTTGTCAAGTCCATGCGCTAGCGAAGAAGCGACAAAGCGTTTTAATTCATCATATGTATACGCGCCAAAGAGTTAAACAACTGCAAAATGAAATCATCAGTCATGAAAAATAGAAACGAAAATTTTCCCAGTAAAGGCAGATTTTCCCTCTCTGTTTCCACCGAACTACATGGAAAAGAGATTCACGAAACAAATTTGTCATCTAATCATCTATGCACTTCTAGTATATTTATGTAGAACACCGTAGAAAGTTCTGAGCGAGCGAACTGGTAGCCTAATAAAAAGAATCAAGTAAGGGTAGCGTGCAGTAGAAAGATGGGAGGTTTTTTTCCTGACAACAGCAAACAAGGTAAAAATTAAAGTAAAGAGAAATGGAGAAAAATATACAAGCATAAACGACATTATCGCAACTTGAATTTGATTAGAATTCAAAGATATAATGAGAATCAGTTTATACAAACATAGGTATGTTTGTTTTTCACGACCGAAAACAATATATTATTAAGACACAATTTTATGAATTTCATTGAAAAATTATTCTTCACAAAATAACCAAAATAAAAATTTCGTACCTAATCTAAACTTTTATGTTTTCAAACATGACAGTATTGTCAAGAATCAGCACAGTAAAATAGTACAGTGAATACGCCCAGTAAAATAAGGTTGAAAATGGGCCTGAAATGTAACATATAGTGACGAAATATTTTACGACTGAAATAAAGTTGAGGACAAATTCTCAATAAATTATAAAAATGCTCCACCACTGCCTATACCACGTTATTCCAACGAGAAAACGGGGTGTTGTCTCAAACGTTTACCTTTTTTTTCAACATTTAATTTTCCTCGATAACTAAATAAACAATAAAAGTACTTCAGTGGAATAAGGTTAATGTAAATGCGCATAGAATTTGAAACAAAAAATTTTCCAAATTCTTTTTATAACTATCAAAGGAAATTTAGGGCGATAAAAAATAATTATTACCTTTTTATATCATAACAATTTGCATTATTGAATACAGCCGCAAAGACGGCAAAAGAAATTAGCATACTGAGTTTTTTCATCAATATGTAGTCTATACATCATATTTCATGGAAAATACGTGAAATATGATATATACACGTATAGACTACAAACTTATCGAAAATCTTGGAATGCTAACTGCTTCTACTGTGCTAATGACTAAATTCAATTTCAGCTTCCCATTAATAAAATAATGGAGGTTATTATTATTTTCTTAAATGGTCTTTTTCACTACCGTGTGTCTCAACCAGCCTCTACAATAGTATTAAGGGGGAAAAAAATAATTTTGTTTTGTTTAAAATTTTGTTCACATTACAGTTTTATAGAAATGTTTTTATTGTACAAATATATCACTTAGCTATTATGGGAAATTGCATAAACTAAAAACTGTCGCACGTTCTAGCTTACCTAGTGATGGAAGCACTGAGTATACAGATAATGATGCATTTTCAACTCTTATTGAAAAGCCTACCCCAAACATATTTAAGGCATAAAACCTTTTGTAATTATTAATTCTATTTAAAACCCTTATTTTACTGAGTTAAATATTTGGTACGACATTATCAGAGAATTTGAAAGTTTGTTTTTCACCATGTCTTACGTCCTCAAAATATTTTAATTCTATAAGTATCTCACTTTTTTCAATATAAAGCAAGTTTCGCAGAAAAAAAAAAAAAAAAAAAAAAACAAGCATTAAACTGAAAAACGACCTAATATGCCCATAGAGTAGTTCTTTCAATGTCATTCAATTTCTTACCAAGAATCAAAATTCCCCGTCATTAACAACACCAACGTAGCATGGAACAAATAAAATAAAAGTATCGTTTTCGTTTTTCCATGGCTGTACTCGCATAGCTAGACTGTGAAGAATGCAATTCTATTCGAGCACCGACTACCGAAACGTGTATAAGAAACCCCCCTCCCACACTCGCAAAAGAATATCGATTTTGAAGACATTTTCGTAATGCCAGTGGCGATATAAAAACGAAAAATACTCCAAACGCCATCGCTAATTCCACACCCAGTACTCAGGTGTAAAGTAAGAAAATTAATTTCTTACCGCCGCGTCGTCCGAAATATGAGCTTCACAACTGGGACTGAAATCAATTTTTTTTTCTTACAATTAACTAACGTACCAACATTCTACGGTGGTAAAACAATAAAACGTGGCATCGAAATAATAAAATCGAAACGAATAAAAATCGTTTAGCTAAACAACAACCTTGTAACAGTTGCGCTGAACTGTAAGTACGTATAAAATAACGCAATAATGCGAACACGACTTAATTCAGTTCATATTACAAGAAATATGAAAAATAGTCAGAACGTAACAGTCAGAAAAAAAAAAAGTTCCAAACAAATGTAATTCATTTGTCATGCACTATACAAAGATGCTAATCAATTGATAGTTTATGCTAATGAAACCAAAAAGGCGTAAAATAGGTCGTGAGTTATGGAAAATTTTTTCAACAAAAACAGTATAAATCAGAAAATCACAATTTCGAGGAATACAATCATAATTAAATGAGCTTCAATCGAGGCAAGAGACGACATCGTTCTGACTGGCGAATCAAATTCTGATAAACTTATTGTGGGGATGTGAACCTATACTATAAGCCCGCACCTTCACAGGCTATCAGCAGCATCGTAGCATGGCGATAGTGTCACCTCTATTTTAATCTGTAGGTTGTCAGTTTGATTCCCCACACCAGCAAATGGTGACCTTGGAAGCACACCTTTCTACAGATTAACACACTACCCTCTGTAAAGTGGCGTCAGGCCTGTATTGCGGGTTTGTCAGTTTCCCTGCATAGCACCAGCCTAGCCCACTCTCTGTGAGCTGTCGTGCGGCAACCATGGCTGCAGCACTGAGAGGGAGTGGTTGTGAGAATGTGAACCTATACTATACGCCCGCACCTTCGTAGGCTATCAGTGATATTGTAGCCATGCAGTAGTGTTGCTGCTATTTTAATCTGTAGGTTGCCAGTTTGATTCCCCATGCCAACAACATACACTTATAAGGCACTACTCTCATTGCATATCATACGGATTATTTCTCAACCTGAGTTAAAAACAAATCCCAGCCAAAATGATAGGACATACCCACAAATACAAAAACTGAACATCTTTAGAAAACTCGAGTATTGGAAGCAAATTTGATAAAGTTTAGGATTAAGATACCCAGAAATTGGAGGTATATATTATATTGAAAATTTAGAATGAGCATTTCTCAAGGTTTGAAAAAATATAGCACACTAATTGTCAATGATCATATTCCTCCAGTCACAACAAATAAATAGAGCATAACTAGATGATAATTCTACTCAACTAAATGTCGATTTGAATTTTTTTAAAGTAATTAATATTACAGTCATTTTACCTTTAATTATTGCAACACTGAATAGAAGTTAAACAACGAGTACATATCCAGAGAAATACTATGCCACTTTCTCAAATTTTCAGGTTTTTATCCAGTTTGCTTGCAAATAGGGTATTAAAATTGACCTCATAACAGGTCTACGGATGGGGATGGTGAAAATTATCTGTTTCATGAGAAAAGAATATGATTGGTACCATTTTCCAATTTTGACCTAATTTTTATTAAGTATACATGTTACACAGTATGTCCCAATTTTTCTTTTTATCTCACAAGGGTATGATAGAATTCTTTCAGACGAAAAAAAGTTCGCTTCACGTATGCTCTCTTCAAAATTGGCTGTTACAGATCAGTAAAAAAAGATAAATTTCAGAAAAATTAAAAAAAACAAAAAAAAACTAAAAGTCCTCTTTATCTACCTAGATAGAGTTGAAATGGCACTCGTTTGAAATGGAAAAAAACATATGTGTATGATACAAGTTATATAGTGCACGTTAAAAGGCAGTTTCGTAAAAACATGTCTTTGTGGAACTGCCTTTCAACATGCCCTATGCAGCTGCAGCTTGTTTTGCACACATACCTTTTTTTTCTGTTTCACACGACTGAGCGTTATGACTCAATCAAGGTGAATTATCATCACTTTTTTTTTTTTCGTTTTTCTGAAATTTGCCCTTTCATATTTTTTTACTGGCCTATAAGTCGGTCAATTTTTAAGCAAGAGCATATGTGGAGAAAATTTTGTTTTTTGTCTGAACCAGTTCTATCATACCATTGCGGAATAGGAAGAGAAAATGGGACACCTTATATGAATGAATATAGTATATATAAAACATAACAGGTATAGATACGGATTTTTTTTTATTGTCTATACTCATTTAGCTATGTCAGAATAGAAGTACCTATATCTTGTTCCTGACATTTTTTCATTGAGAGCAATTTACTTTTTACCCAGCTTGCTTGCAAATGGGATACTAAAATTGATCTCATGGAAAGGTTAGGGGTGGGCATGATGAAAATTATCCGTTATATGAGAGAAGAAAACAATTGGTACCATTTTTTCATTTTTACCTAATTTATATATATATATATATATATATATATATATATATGTATGTGTGTGTGTGTGTGTGTGTGTGTGTGTGTGTGTGTGTGTGTGTGTATGTGTATTACCCAAAATTGTGTGTTCATGATTCTGAGAAAATAACCAGGTGGATGAGGCTGAAATTTTTATGAGAGATAGCTCTCATATGGAAGCAGGTCTGAAAGAAGTTTTTTGCTTATCGGTTAATTACTTTTTGAGAAAACAAAATATTACTGGAAAAGTCATTTTTCTAGGATTCTGAGAAAATGACAAAACGGATCGGGCCGAAATTTCCACGATAGACTTTCCTTATGTTGATGCAAGTTTCTTAGAAGTTTGATGCTTATTAATTTGGTAGTTTCCAAGAAAACTGAAAAAGAAAAATTCTGGAAATAATTTTTTGTTCATGGTTTTGAGAAAACTATCAAACAGAGAGGGCTGAAATCTTTAGGAAAGATAGCTATTGTATGGGAGTAGGACTGAAAGAAGTTTGATGCTCATTGGTTCAGTAATTTGCGAGAAAACTGGAATCAAAAAATCTCTGGAAAAGTATCGATAGATCGATATTTTTGTTAAAGATATGGACAATTTTCAATAGTTTTTTGTAATTTCTAAACCTAAAACCAGCAATGATATATTGATAACTACTGATATAAACGTCTATAAATATCGATAACCATGGATATAAATATTGAACAAACTGGGTTTTCAAGGGAGCATTGCTATGCTGGATTTTTTCACTTTCAGGTTACCACATTACCTGTTAATTTGAAAAAAAAATTTATTTGAAACCTTTGGAAAACTATTACACCGTGTATATGTGTTGAGTAGTGGACATCATGGAACATGAACATTTTTACCCCACAAGTTGATTTTACTCCCTTTTATAGCCCCTAAAAACAATACTTTATACAATAAAATGTTTGACAGCTTTCAACTCCCAAACTATTGTGCCTATGAAAAATGGCTATATTTCCTAATTTGTAGAACATTTTATGAAAAAACTTTTTACTAACTATAAAATTTTCTGTAGGATTGATCTTTTCACAGTAAAATCATGAAAACAGTTATGAAGTATGGTTTAAAACATCTTACTGGCCAGATGGAGGGAGTATCAACTTGAGAGGTGGCGAGTATTCGATTTTATATAATTTTCCCCCTAGTACAGGGTACAATAAAAATCTGAAGAGCAAAACATTATCTTCACTTTTTCCTGAGAAAAAGGGAGTAATAATGTGGTGGACCAAAACATCCACCATATTACATGTAAATATATCTATATATATAATTACATAATATATATTTATATTAGCGAGTATCAAATGCTTCTATGGAGTAATAAATCACAGACCTACATAAACCATAAATGTGTCCGAATGATCAATTAATCAGGTGTAAAATAAAGGGAAAAAATGATTAAGAGTTAGACTGGAGCTGAAATATACGCAGAGCCAAATATATCTGTAGCTATAGTCATGGGATAGCATTACAGAAGTGACTTTTATGTATAAGATTATGTATATATATGTATTTTCCACAATTTTGTGTTCACAGTTTTGATAAAACTACAAAATGGATAAGGCTGAAATTTTTAAGAGAAATAGATCTCATATTGGAGCAAGAATGGAAGATCAGTTTTATAGAAAATTGGAAAAAAATTCCTAGAAAAGTCATTATTTAGGGATTTGGAAAAAATGACACAATAAATCAGACTAAAATTTTATGATAGATTTTCTTTATGTTTATGCAAGTCTGATAGAAGTTTGGTGTTTATTAGTTCAGTAGTTTCCAAGAAAACTGGAGACGAAAAATTGCTGAAAAAAATTGTGTGTTTACCATTTTGAGAAAACTACCAAACAGATAGAGCTGAAATTTTTACGAAGGATAGTTATCATAAGGGGGCAGATCTGAAAGAAGTTTGGTGCTTCTCGGTTTGGTAGTTCTCAAGAAAACTAGAAAATAAAAACTTCTTAGAAAAGTTTTTTTTTCAGGATTCTGAAAAAATGATAAAATCGATGGAATTAAAACTTTCACTACAGATTATCCTTATGTAGGTGCAAGTTTGATAGAAGTTTGATGACTATTGATTAGGTAGTTTCTAATAAAAATGAAGAAAATAAATGATCGGAAAAATTGTGTTCACAGTTTTGAAAAAACTAAGAAAACTACAGGGCTAAAATCTTCACCAAAGGTATTCCTTATATGTGACCAAATTTGATAAGTTTGGGCCAATTGGTTCAGTAGTTTCCAAGAAAACTGGAAAACAAAAATTCAGAGAAAATCAGTTTTCAACAATGAAACAATGACAGATACATAATTTTGTTAAAGATATGGATAACTATGGACAGTTTTTTGTAATTTTTTTAACCTGAAACTAGCAATGAAATGTCAATATATGGATATATTTGTCAAATATCGATAACTATCAATAGAAAAATATCGATAGTTCGATACAATAACTACTAATATTTTTCTACAATTTTTTCAAGTGTTTGTTATTAATTAGGTTTTTTTTAAATTATGAATGAAAATTGGCAAACTTGGTTTTTTAGCGAAGTACTGCTGCGCTAGTTTTTTTTTTTACGAACGGTATCTACTTAAATTATCTAAACTCGACTATCAAAAACTCATAAGGAACCGAAATAAAAATCGTTTATATTCCATCTTATTTAAAAAAAAATATATATATATGATATGATTGAAACCAATAAAACAAATTATTAAAAATTTCAAACTTAAGCATGAACTCAAAAAAAGACACCATTTTCTGTCTACAGTTCGAATTTCTTAATTGAAGTACTTAGTGAAGTTGACCTCAGTACACCACACTGCTTTTGTTATCAAACTAAAAAGTATAAACTGTGATAGGCCTAATTATGAACAAAATAACATCAATAAGAAAAAACCTGCGAAAATCATTATGTAAGTCAAGAAATATTTTACAAGAATATTCTCTTTCAAGAGAATACAGTAATATCTTCTTTTTTTCCATTGAATTGAAATTCATATGAGGGAATAAACTGTTGTCGGCTGCTTCACATAGGGTACGTACAAAATCGTCGTCAATTTAAAAATTTTCGAAGAGCCTTAAGCACCGGAGTGCCAAAACAGAAATCACAGTAAGAACTGTCGGCCAAGACGGTTCCTTTGAACTTCTCAATAAAAAATAATTTTCAAGTCATGTCGTTCTTGATGGAAATGAGCGATAACAAATAAATCACAAACGCATTTGTAAACCATTAAACTTACCCACAAGTAATACTTAAAAAGTGTTTTGACAAAACTGTAACTACATTCTTTTAAAATCACGATTAAAAATACACCAAGCTAAGTTAAAAGAACAAAATAAGCGAATTGAAAATTTTTAAGTGCAACATGAAAATTAATCAGTGCAACGCCCCAAAGGAGTTTCTACACGAATACTCGTAATAATGAAGCCAACACATAAATATATTTGCAAGTAAATTTAAAGTCATTCCTTGAGTAATAAAATATTAAAAACTCTAAAGCAGCGGCAGTTCCCATTATCTCCTTCAAAATCGAAACGAAAATTAATTTTTTAGAAATACTTTCTGGCCGATCCGCACTGGCATTGGTAACATGTTTTCATAAATCATATTAAATTTTTTTGCAAATTTTATAATTATTGGTTCAAAATAAGTATTTTTTGGCCAAAACAATATCAAAAACAGCTACACCACAAGTACCGTCTGGCCGATCCGCACCAAAATCAATAGGTCAGGTCACTGGTTTAGTACTAATGTTTATTCCAATTTTCGTGACTATCGAACAAAAATTGCGACCTATACCGTAGTAACACGAAATTGGCTTATGTATTAATAAATTTACGTATATGAAATTGAGTTTGCCAAAATTTTCGTACCTACCTCTATCCGCTAATCGTTTCATTGCACCAAAAAATAAGTAGGTTTTCATAATTAGAATACCTGCTTTAAAAAAAATAATTTTACACATTCATAAGCATAAATTTTGACGACAAAAGCGTGACTGTGTATCATCAGTGAAAATATAAAAAAAAAAAAATTAATTAATCCTTCTACCAGTCCCTTTTCTAGCCTTAATTCATCTCTCATTACCATTAACGTTTAATATTTTCTGGTCTATATTTACCAAGATTTTTTTTTTCGATATTCACTAATTCGGATCAATCCCGCACACAACTTGAGTCTTGATTATTAAAAAAACAAAAAAAAAAATTCATCAACGACTTATTTTCAAGGCTACCAGGCTATACCATTAAAATATGAGGGACTTTTTTCCCTTATCATGCGGCCATGTGGTTTACCGCTATGAATTAGAAGCTTTTTTCTCTTTTCTCATACGTACACCATGTCTTATGTATTTTTCCCAAAATAACCGGATGAAAATTAAAAATCCAGATTCACTTCTTCTTCTCTATCTTGGATAGCGCGTGGTATTTTTTCCTATCTCTATAATTATGATGATAAAAACAAAAAGTAAAAAAAAAAAAATAGTCTTCAATTTAGGTTAAATACGGAGTGTTACGGGGTTTATGGTGTAAAGGGAGCTCATAAAATTATATTTTACTAGCGGTAACAAAGTGTACAGCAAACATAAACAGACGCTATATTTTTCGATACGAGTTTTACCTAGCGTTTCTCGTTTTTTATTTCTCCTCTTCCTGAAGGACCACCCCCCCCAGGCCCTTCGTTGTAGGATAACAATTTTTTTTTCTCTAAAATACGTCCATAATTGCTTTCAGTGATTCGACGCCGTAGCTTAGCAGCATTATTGGTTGACGAGATGGTTGAAGATTGTTTCAAGCTTACCAGACATCCACATTAATAATCAGCGTTAATCAAAAACAAAAATAAAAAAACAGGTACGAATATTTCTCGGACAGATAGAACGCTACCTACCCTCAAAAGAAAATACGATCGGTAGAGGAGACTACACAACATTCAAATGAACGTAGCGAGTTTCTAGTATCATCATTAATATGCCGAAAGTTCTAGTGTTTTATCCATTTGGTCACCTATCGACCCCAACACCTAACACCAATTATTCATTCGTTTCTAACCACATTTCATGGTTGGTACGATATCTTCAAACTGCTGTTCTATTTAACACGTCCTAAAACTGAAAACAACCTACAAATTTGTACGCGAAAGTCAGTAAAACTACACCAGCACATCTCTAGAGATTAAAGAAAACTTAATACTCTCTGCAATAAATTCATTCAAGAAAGTCGTTGCTCGCCAACCGCGACTTGACAAAAACTTGCTCACTGAATACCTGAAAAGCGGCGATTAGGCAACACATGATACTCCCCACGGTTACAAATTAATAAATACTGCCATCATTGATAGAGAATTTAACAATCAAGACCAAAACTTCATACCTAACACGAAAATAGAACAGTCTACAATTGGTAGGCAAACATAAATTTTATTTCGAAAACCAGAAAATTCATAAAATTTTCTACTAAAAATTCAATTTTGAAACTTTTATCTCCTATATCTCTCACCTGGCCACTAGTTTCATTAATCGAGAAAATTATATAACATGAAATTTTTAATTCGACAGACAGACTCAGTATTTGTTGTTTCAAACATAAAAAAAATGTTAACAATCATTGAACAGTCATGGAAATTATTTTATCACAATTTGGGGTGATATGGTCGTAGTGTCGGAATTAGGTGATCAATCTAGCTCCGTTTGGACGGCTATAGAACTTACAGATTCTGTAACACCTGTATTAAAAATTGTAGGAAATGCTTTCGCGCAGCTATTCTGTTTGGGCAAAAACCTGTAGCTACAGAATCACAAATTTTTCTGAAATTCCTACAACAATAGGTCTGCAGGCTTATAGGAAACTGATGAAGTAAGTTTGAGGCTGGTTTGGGGTTGTTTTATCGATAAATCTGCACGTTGTTGTTATTTTTTGTAATTTTAACTCAATATTCTCTCCAAAAAAATCTTTTTGATTTCCACGTTTCAAAAGTAGACAGGTAGATATTAGAAATAATGAAAAAAATTTGAAAATTAGAGTTATCGAGAGGAATTACAAGAAAACAGCTAATTATAGAGAACTGAAATTTGTATGAAATATCACCATACACTAAAGATTCTATGAAATTTTTAATGAAATCACACTTTTAATTCTCAAGATATCGCCGAAATTCTCCGAACTAAAATGAATTTATAAGTATCATTTGAATCAGTCAATCTAAACAGAATCTCAGCGATATCTCAAGAAATAAATTTCAGTTCATTCACAGGTTTAGTTTTCGAAATATTACTGAAATTCTGTTCGAATTATATGATTCAAATGATAAGAACAAACTCAACACAGTCAGGGAATTTCAGCCATATCTGGAAAACTAAACCTGCGAATGAACTGAAATTTTCGCAAATTCTTAACCTAACATGTGCTGATGTCTCCCAAAAATTTCAGCTTCTTAAAAGTAACAGTTTTCCAGTAATTGCGTTCAATAACTGTGATTGTGTGGAACTGAATCAGCAAATTTTCATGATTTTTATCACTTGTTACAAGGTACACAAAGCTATAGTAAAAACATTCAGGCACCACCTTAACAATTCGTTTGTATAGTTGCAGAAATCATATTATAGAATTTCTACATATCCTGTAGTTCCGTAGTTGCCCTAGCAGAGCTATTGTTTCTAAGCATGAATTTTTCAATCACATTTTGGAGCATTTAATAGACACCACCCTAAAACAACGCCATTTTGAATCTGAATATGATAGCAGCTTATCTCCGATATATGACCTTATTGGTGCTCGACACCAATGTGGCGCGTTAGTGTCTGATGATAAGGAGCTTAAAAATGGGATGATGGCCATTTTTTTTCTAGATGATGATTTTTGAGAATTGTATTTTTCGACAAGAATCATTTTATACGTCAATGTGAATGATTTTTTACAATAAATAATGGAAAATAAAATCAGTACCAAGCATCTTTAACCCAAAACCAACCATAAAAAGCATTAATTAAGAATTTATTTAGCATTGAATTCAATGGATTCGTGTCCATTATCCCGTTTTCAATGCTTACGAAAAAATCTGCCAGATATCAACCACTTTGTGTGCAGAGTCCCAGTATGGTTAACAGGCCAAGGACTCAACCACTACGCTACAAAGACTCAGAATTTTCTGAAGGAAGGGGAAACCAAATTCTAATTATGATTTTTCGCTTCTCTAATTATCCTTACTCGCACAACCTCGTGTTAATGAAAATTTAAGGCAATAATATAGACGCGTTGATCCTTGATTTTTGGGTAGACAAAGGAGGCTATAGTCTCATGCTTCCTATTTAATCCCCACCACAAAGACTCCCGCAAATGATTCAGTATTACACCCAACTGCAATATTTACATACAAAACGCAAGAATAAAATTCATCGATCCAACATACCACAGCACATTTACAATAATTACAGCAGCTACCAGATTATCAATCTTTCATCGTAACGACGCCTAAATAATCAATAAAATTTGCACACACAAAACAGAACTCTCTCGCTAACAGAAAAAGTCGTAACCCCAAATTCGAAACGGAAAACAACGTTGAATTTTTTTCGCCAAACAAATTATGCAAACATTTACAACGCATTTTTAACAAACACATTCTGAAATCAGCGAAATTCTTTCGAAAAATCAAAATATTTATCAACACGAGAGAAAACAGTGAGAAAAAAAAAACGATGGCAGGAATGAAAGAATGATCGTATTAAATAGAGATGATACCAACTATATTCCATTAAAAAATAGACAGTATACATATCTATACATAACGCGAACATAATATCCACATAGGCCTACCAACTCTTTAAGCTACCATAAAATAAATGGAAAGAAAACGGCCTTTAGAAAAATCAATCGTGGTCGACGAAAAGTCGTAAAAAATACGATTTTTTTTCTCTCTTCAATCTTTAAAATTTATTTTTGAGCACTAAAATCTGCGAAATTTTGAGAAAGGACCAAGTGCAGTAGAACGGTGTCCCAAAATAAACGAAATAAATTTACTAGCAAAACTAGGCCCATTCCGGAATACACTTTGTGCACACAGCAATCCACCAAAAATTTTTCACGCCTTAAAAAGTCACTTGTCCTTCGCTCAGATTACTGTTTCACGACTTAACAAATTGATAACTTTTAGAAAATACCCAATTTTTCGAAGAGAAAACATTTTTCACAAAAATTACTAACTGAATTCGGATAAGACAGTACTGATAAGTATTGTATGAGCGACCAATTTGGTTAGTAGATTTCCTTTTATATATGTATACAGAATATGTAGGGGTAAATATAATGTGTATATATATATATATATTTTTTTTTTTTGCGATACCGACATGTTTCTTTCTGATACGATCCTGAATCCGCTACAAATAGAAGCAGCCAGAACCATAACGATTGAATGGCTGAACGGAAGTTTATATTTTACGAATGATTTTTCCGAAACGTTCTCAAATGCAGAGAAAGAGAGAGAAACAAACCAAAAAGAAAAAGGTAGGGGTACTCATTTAATAACCATATAAAAATTATTTTGATGAATTACCTAGCAGGTGGTAAACGAATAGCGGTAGGGCCGCCGGCGGCGGTAGTTGCAGCTTGTGGAAACAGTTTGACGGACAGCTTGGACAAATTTTCAATTCCAATTTACCTGAAACCAAAAAAATAGTATAAAAATTAGTCAAAATACAAAGATTAATTGCGTGCGAATGTTACATTTGTAGCAATATTATATGCGAAGGAGACGCGAAGGTGGCTCATCGATATTCTTCCGAATATATTTGCTACCACAATAGACATAATTCAGATCACACCTCACATAACACTATCAACAAATTTGGGGAGAGGAATTCGATGGATTAATTACGAACTGACTGATCATTAAAATTGATTTCAGAGACGAATCGGTATTTTTTTATTTATTTTTTTCTTTCAAAATCGGCCATGGCCCATGAGGAAGAACCCCGAGAATTAATTTCACAGTTATAATTCTCGATTATAACTTCATGCAGGGATTACGCAATTGTTCGAGACCAGCTGCGGTCACATACCGTGTGTATAGTTTATTCAATTCAATGCACCCGGCACAAATGATAGAAGAATTTATGTTTGGAGATAACTGACCACCGAATCGATCAAATCCTCACCCGACTGATCGACAAATCAATCAGCCTACCCTAACAATAATTATCAAAACGTATAATACTACAAACGAATAATCCCTACTTTACTCGATCAAATAGAACAACGTGTTTAAATATTATACTCTGTTCACGCTAATTGCGTGACGTCATAATCAACTATAGACGATGCAGCTGGTTGGGGAAGAAGACAATGTATAGATGCACATAATTACTGTACAATGATAATCAGCGATTTAGGTTTAATTATTTTCTAGAGTAAACATCGTGTTTCAAGCAGACAAGTGTGGATATAATTTATGACGTCCTTTGAGAATACATATATGTTACGATGGCTTCGTGTAACAATTCTACACGTAGTTACATTCAGACATAGATAACGTTTGCAGGGAATGAAATTACTTTGCTTTTGCACGTTAATATACATATACAGTATATAATTATGTATATACGAATATATAGATATACATCTTGAGTAATTTTATTCCTCAAAACACTCTATGGCTGAAGAACAGAACCAGGAAAATCAGCCCTCCATCACATATATACTCAAAGATAATGTCATGAACTTCTTAAGGTGAACAAAATATAGCTGAAGTTATTTTACAAACGTTCAAGTATCAAGTCTAAGTGAATACAAATTCAGTAAATTTAAAAATATATTTTGATCATTTTTATAATTTCACTCATACTTACATGAAACAAGCCATCCTCCATTAGAAAAAGAGCAGTTTTTTTTTTCAAACAACTATATACATATCGGAACTACTTTCGAAATATTCTTAATACGGTAATCGTGAAAAAATTCTGATGTTGAACTAACTGAAATTTTAAAAAATTATAGTGACATTTTTTCCGAATTTTGTCAAAATTTAAATAATTATTTATCTGAATTATTCACAATTTATTCATTTATTCGGGTAACCTTTTTCCACGATTTTTAAAATTTTTTACTAATGAAATTTCCAAATAATTTCAAAACAATTAGGATAATTATTGACCATTTTGAAAGATATTTTTTGAATCCACGCATACTGCATCTTTTAAAAAACTACTCAAGTAAAACAATCACATTTGAATTTTCTCAATGCTCATTAACGATTTTATCCAATACAGCAGTCTTCTAAAGAACAACTTTTTTTTCTAACTCCCTAGGTATTTACCTACTAAAGTACTGAACCAAACCGACATAATTCACATTTAAAGCGATCAGGTTCCTTTCCTGCCGACCGAACTTCAGAAGTGTCAGAAAAAAATAACGAAATCGTCGTATAATAAAAAAAATTCGACTTTCAGCCAAAAAACAAAGTGACAATCAAGTAAAAAATACACTCGAGGACGAGAACAATGAATAACAAAACGAAGTCGGAAAAAAGTAGCTGACCTTATACATATACTAAATTCGAATTCGAAATCACTCAACATAGAAAAGAAAAAAATTACGATCCAAATCGAGGCTAGAGAGAATGCGGTCAAAATCGTTGAAAAATTGGCAGCAGTGACAAGAGAAAACCATTTTATAATCGACATTCAACGCCAAATGTTATGACAGGAGGAAACCAGGAACCCTGGCAAAATAAATAAATTCGTACACTGTTTGTCTCTCCATTTTCGAAAACCCTCTTTTTTTTTTTCCATTTTATGATCGGTATAGTAATATCGAAAGAAGGCCATTCATAGTTTTCGCAACGAATGATATATACCAGCACACAGAATGAGATTGAAAAGTGAAAAATAACTAAAAAAAATTTTTGCAACATGTGTGCGAAATGCCGTATTTTCGAGACATTTATGACGAGATGAAAATGACCAATTTCAGAACTCTCACTTTTCTCACTCCTCAATTATTTTCCACACCCTTTGATTCTTTTTCTCACCTGCTTAATTTCTTTTTCTCACCCCTAATTAGTTCCTCAGTTTCCCATACACCTTCAACCGACTGATTTTCTTTAATTTAAATAATTTCCATTTTTTTTCAAAATTCTCTGCCATAGTAGGAATTGGCCCCAGCAATCCACAGATTTTATTGCCCCTCGCTAAAATACATCATTCCTCAGTCGTTTAAAAAAATATTGTAAGCAACTAGGTCAGGGTGAGCAACTTATCAACGCGTGCTTATAGCACTGCACTCATTGAGAAATTTCTCACTTTCCCCCCTAGAGGCGTAATATACTATTAATCAATTCCGAATATTCCTCTACTGTCATTTACTTATATCTTTCAAATGTACTAATTAAGTTTTTTTTTTCATCAGCGGATGTCCAGATATATAAGTCAGTATGGACAAAAAAAATTGTTCATCCTAAGCCGGAGTTAAATTTTGAAAGGGCTAAGAAGTTCTTAAAATCTAAAAATTAATCTATGTAATAAAATTAAATCCTAATTTTTGTATATTTATCCGTGTTTTTTGAAACATTTATAACATTTTAATTTTGAAAAAAACTGCTCTTCTTTCACGTCACGATTTCTCAGATTCTATTTAAGCTACAAAGTTGAGGTTTGCTTTATTACTCTAATACAATTAATTTTTTTATCGCCATTAGTTTTTCGCAAATCAGTCATAAAAAAACTGCAAATTAATGGGAAATTTTCCGTTTTTTAATTTTTCATTTATTTCGAAAACTAATCATGGCAGAAAAAAATTATCAGCGAGAACCCCCCTATTTTTTAACGACAAATTCATTCCCACCATCAGATTTAACCTAAAACGAATCAATCACGAGATAACCGCGAGATAAAATAAAAGAACAAAATAGGGTACTCCGCATATCACTACATATAAGTGTGTGTGTGTGTGTGTGTGTGTGTGTGTGCGTGCGTGCGTGCGTGCGTGCGTGCGTGCGTGCGTGCGTACGTATGTACACATGTATACCAAGTGCTTTCAGCATAATATTTCGTCACCATTGGACCACTGAATGTACACGCATATGTACATGATTTTGGTAATTTAGGATTTGTAACTTGAGCGAGTGGAGAGGGGCGTAGCCTCCTCCTCCAACGCTATTTTAAATACCAAAGACAAAATCCTATTTTTATTTCCAAACTAAAATGGCTTCAGAACTATTCTGAAATTTTTTTCAAATCCGAACAATGCCTCCGGTAGAGAAGACGTTCAGGCTTTATTGTATTTTAAAATTAGCATTTATTAGCGATGAAATTTAATCTAATAATTCTCATTTTTTGATGAGTCAAACTTCTTCATAGATTCAATTTCCAAAAAAAAAACAAGAACTATTCGTTCGCCTACTTACCTAAGGTACTCAGCAAGTGTTCATTAATTTCATTTCTCGAATTTCACGTGAATGACTCTCCGTGAATTATATATTTTCCAACGTCCCCAATAATGACATAAATAGTTTTACTCCTTCATTGCTGACCATCCAAATTGAAACAACTATGTTAAAACCAAGCTCTAGTATAAAATTTACATTGATATTATAAATCCCAACAGTTCTTTCAGAAGCTCCTTTATCATCCAACACCGGCAAAAGACATCAACCCAGGATTTTGAATCGATTTTTAAACACTTATCATATTAATATTTGGAAAATTACATGACGCGATATTTGGTTCATGAATTAAGATCGTAATTATGAATTTCATAAATGTTCTAAACCAACTGCACCTTAAATTTATAGCAAAAAAAATTATTTTACTTGATTAATTCCTTCAAATTATGCCTCAGATAACTGGAATTAGCTGCAACTAACACTGCAACCCCACGCATTATATCTTCACTGTGGAATACCTTATTGTGAGAGATATTCACATGTAGAAGGTAATCTACAGCTTTGCGTGTTCTGCCACTTCATACATCGTAAGTATGGGAGAGCCAAATCCAAGGCGAACACTGGCAAATTTGTCTTAGTTTTGTGAGCTTATATAGTAGATTTGATACAGGCACATAGACACATATGTACATATATGTATGGTATTATGTCACAGATTTCTTGCCTCCATTAGGTGATAAGAAATAACGCAGTGAGTTTGCTGCTGGTCCGTGACATCACCAAGATCCTTATCAGGTAATTGATCACAGCCCATATAATGTATCTTACCTGTATGTATGTACAGGTATGAACATACAAACGTATGCGTGTTTATTGGTTTTACATCATAGAGATGAATATATGCCAGCCTTTGGGTGGCAACTGTCATCAAGGGGTGTGAGCCCTAAAATCATATGAGTATTTTTCCCACAGCTACTCCTCCCCAGTTTTCATGCCACAAAAATGGAAAGTCGCATGCCTGGAGGGATTTATCAAGTCTGCTGTTGTTTCTGGTCCTGTTCCCATTTTGCAACAGCCAAACCTACTGCTGCCCCCAACACACTTGTACGAGAGTTTTTGTGCATTGAATTGGGCCTGGGAGTTGGTTCAGCTTTCCTGTCCCCTACATCTTGGTGGTTGGTTTTGAGGTTTGGGAAAAGAGTAAGGTTTATAACAAAGACCAGAGTGGGGTTGTTCCTGCCTTGCCTTTCCAAACACTGGGGAGTTTGAGCTCCCTATTGGACAATAGATGAGTTGGGATGTGGGAGGAGGTTGTATTTTGGAGGAAGTACCTTCAGATTTTTACTTATTGGCAATATGCTAAAGTCTGCACCCAAGTCAATTAGGTAATGTCTCCTGTTTGTCCTGTTCATTATGAACAGGTAGCATGAGTATTTTTTGAGGGGTCTTGGGCCACATAGACGGCCCCTCTTTCTAGTTTGACAGACTAGGCTTCTTATAGGGTTTTCCCCACTATTGGCATCTGCTGTTGCATTTGGTGCCCTCTGCACAAATCTTTTATGAAAGAAGCAGGTTTTATCATCCCAATTTCGAGTCTGAGATTTGGATGATCATCTTCCAGGGGGAGTTGGACTCTGACCCCTGGTAGAATTGCTGCTTCAGTCTCTCAACCTTGACTTTCTGTCAGCACTTTTATTATTATTGCTCCTGCTTTTTGAGAGGCTATTACTTCCACCATTATTTTTCAGTTTATTATTATTATTCTTCTTAACTTCACTAGTCAGCTGAGGGATTTGTGCTTGAAGTTGAGATAGTTCTCCATTCTCTTCTAACAGGGCACTGACTGAGGATGTCAATCTTGTATGCTCTAGTGTACTGTCAGCACTTCTTACCAGGAAGTCCAGGTCCTTGGATGTGTTTGTTACTGTGGTACCTACAGCAGCCAAACACTGTACAACATTTTAGGGAAGTTGTTTACAAAATTGGTTTCCAATGACTGATATTGATACCATATTATCGGCCTTTGGCCTTCTATCTTAGTTTAGCCAAGAAGATGGAGGGCTTGTCATCTCCCATCTTCATTCCACCCATAATGTTGTCAATAATTTGGTTTTTAGTTTTACCAAATACATTTCTGTTTTCTTGCAGAACCACGAGTACTTGTCTGCCAATCCACACCAGAATTTCTAGAAATTATAATTAATACTTTTTGCAAATTTCTTAGTTATCAGATCAAAACACGAATTTTACAGTCAAAATAACATCCACAATAGCTGCACCTTAAGTACCATCTGGCCAATTAACGCCAAAATTGGTAACATGTTAGAATAGATCATAATTAACATTTCTTTCAAATTACGTTTCTATTGGTCCAAAACTAGGCATTTTATAGCCAAAATAAAAACACAAATAATGTTACTACAAGTATCGTATGGGCAAATCACACCAAAATATAAAGATAGTTATGATCGATTATAATATTTGTTTCAAATTTCAATAATTAGTAGAAAATTAAAAATTTTATAGTAAAAACCAAAAAAAAAATAGCAATACCTGACATACCACTATTAAATACTATGGTAAAAAGAAATAGGCTTATCTTATATTTATAATGTAAAACCCGATTCAAACTTGGCTGGTTTTCTAGCTACTAGCCAGCTATTTGGGACACTATTATGCAAAGAGTTGAAGTTTTAGTCATTTAAAGTCAACTTTAACTAGGTGGATAATCTTATAAGAATTTCATTAGAATCTCATATGGCAAACTGCCAAGTTAAGTTGATTTTAAATAGCTGAAACGGGCCTAGTGAATTCAAGTGTTAATAGAAATAGAATAGTACCTTAATTTGCTCACTCGTAGCACAAAAACTAGCCATGGGTGAACCAGGCCTAAAATTCACTTCTGTAACGTTATCAGGTAACCAGTTTTACAGATATATTTGGCTATGCATATATTTGAGTCTAACTCAAAATCATTTTTTTCTTGATAATATATCAAAACAAATGGTTAATTGATAATTCCGACGCATTTATGTAGGTTTGTGTGAATAATTGCTGCCTTGCAACATTTGGTACTTACTAGTACATACGTATACACATATAATATACCAGAAAGCAATCAACGCTGTTACACAGCAATAATTCTCAGACCTTCATAAACCATAAATGTGTCAGAATTATCAATTAATCAGGTGCAAAATGAAAAAAAAAGACTCAGAATTTGACTGAAACTGAAATATAGTACACACAGCCAAATATATCTAAAACCATGGTCATGTGAGCATTACAAAAGCGGCTTTTATAATTATACTGGAGAGCACCCAATGCTCCTGTGCAGCAATAATTCACACAGTACTACATAAATATATTGGAATAGATCAGTCAAGGATTGATGTTATCACTTTGTTATCAATTAAAACTAGGTCCAATCAAACACTTTAACCCATTTTGTACAGTAAGAAAAGTGAAAAAACATTTTTAAAGGCTAAGGATCACGGAAAAAATATTTTTTTTGTTATACAGATAGCTTATGATACTTTACATAGTACGATTCATTTTCTACATCATTGTTCTTTAAAAATTTTCAATTTCTTTCCATTTTTTGTAATCATATGGAAATTTACATAGATTTTAATAACAATACAAGTTTGGTTAGACCCAAAATCATCTACCTGTAACTACTGATACATTTCAGACAGGTTGTGACATCACACGTGACTGATCTTTTATCAATTAACCACGTGAATCGATATGATATTACGAAGAAAAAAATGATTTTAAGTTAGACTCGAATATAAAATTAGCAAACTATATCTGTGAAACTGGTTACATGATGCTTTACAGACGAGTGGTTTTTATGTATAAGATAATATACAATGAATTTGAGTTTTTGATGCCAAAATTTTCCTGAAGTTATGAAACGAAAAACGTACTCACTCTTTCTTCCACCACAGGTCGTTCCATGACATCAAGATTATTAAGTAGATTTTCAATAGAAAGCCTACTTAAAAATTACAGACTAATCGAAACATCAATAACTTGAAGATGTTTTTCTATGTAATGGCATATCGGATGGTTTTCAAGTAAAACAGTCATTCGAAGCCCCTTAAAGCTACTTCCTTCAAAGATTCATCATTACAAAAGTGAACGTACACAAAAAAACAGCAGTGGTGAGTAACAGCATTTCCACAAAATACGAATCTTTCAAATTTCCATTATTTTTAACGAAGTTAATCCACCTACACCAATTTCGAAGGGAACAGCGAAATATAATACTATACACACCTTTGAAATGCACGTCATTTTCCGAATTTTCAATTTAAATTAATTGCCACGGAAAATACAGACAGACTAAGGACTTGATACGTTCGAAAGGCGAAATGAGACAGCAAAATGTACAGTAAAGTTGGGTTGTGGGTTGATTAAATACGATTTTCTAATGCAAACTCGACCGGAGGAAAGCAAGGTTTTAAACTAAAATGTGGCATACATGACGCGAACAGCAGCGAAGTTTACAAATAAAAATTCAACATTGAAACGGCAAGCAATCTCAACATTTCGGTGCATCTCGGGGTAAAATACTTGTAAAACTTCTTCGAAAATACCCAGTATAGGCTTTATTTCATTGCATCTAGTGAATTTTCAGATTGAATAGGAACAATACTGAGAAAGCTAAAGCTTAGTGCCCTTAATTTTAATTTCTATAATTTTTCATTCTTCAATTGAGAAAACAATTGACAAAAGATATATAGCTTATTAATAACAACTGAAACCAAAATAAGCTCAAAGAAAAAGCTAACTCTCTTAATATACAGATTTGGAGAAGCAGTAACTTACACTTTCCAGAAATTACATTTAACCAATCCTATGATATGATTTTTTTTTTTTTCCCCAAGCTGATGGAATAATTAAATGAAATACTAAATTCTTTACTTTTGAAAGAGATAGACACTAAGAAACATTCTGTTTAACTTGGAAATGTCTCAAGAATCAGTAACGGCCACAACGAAGTCTTCATACTCCTGACCTTTGATAAATAAATAAAATAAAATTTGCAGAATATAGTGTAAACCAAGTCTTTCACGTAGAAAAGCCTACATTTCAGTTAAGTTAGTCTTAGAACATGACTTTGCAAGGGATAGTTGCGAACTAAAAAAGAAGAATAAGACAAAAAGTGGGGGGAAAAATTTGAACATGTATCACACCTAGCCACATAGGACGGTGCACATTTGTATCATCACAGCATAATGTATCTTCATTACCTTGCAAGGAGTAAGGATACTTTATCGAAAAATGGCAAGATGATACGCCACAACCCTTTTCCAGATGAACTCTGCAGACACATAAAAGAGATGATATGCAGCTAGATAATACAAATAAGGATGTACCTGCGTATCTACTCATTTGATTTACAAAATTCTGAATCCCAGTGAAGATACAATACGGCAGTCTCTGAATTTAGTCTGAAAAAACGGGGGTTGTTCGTTTATAATATTAATGATATAAATAATATCACAAAATAATTTATTTAACATAAATAACCTATACGAGCATGAGTAACTAAATCATAGTAAACAATTCATTTTTCCATTCTCTACGTTTAAAAATCAGAACTAACGGAACAGTAAGTCACAAATCTGTTTAAGTCATTGCATCAATGAGAGAAAAGTAAAACTAATGTAAGAAAACTAGCAATACAGCATGGTACTGTTCCATACAACAAGCGATTAATAATTATTCAAAAACGTTACATCATTATCAAATCCCAGGTTGATATTTTTCAAAGTATACATTTAAGTTTACGCAATGGTCACAACGTAATTTTCCTTGGTTGTCAAGATAAAGTTTCTTTTAACGTATACGTTACGGTTGCAAAATACTGTAAGACTGTATACCCCATACTCTACACATAGGCTCTATATGATATTTATTGAACGCCCATAGAATGTGAAACGTAACCCATGCACACACATCATACGGTGTAACTGTTTCATTAATCTTTGAAAAGAATTAAGAAATGTAAACGCTTCACAGGACGTACTTATTCGTACTGCATAGAACTACGGACCTAAAAAGAGTCTAAAATACTAGTAGAAGTAAGATTAATCCGCACACCTGAAATTTTCAGTTTGCTTCACGTCATTAATACCAAAGCCCGTACAAATGGACGTACGGAAGCTCTAAGGAAAATAATTTAACACTCACTCATGTCGTAGGGTGAAAGGAGAAAGTAATCGTGGCACTGAGGTTGAATAACCCATGGAACAAAACGAAAAAAGAGATAAGACATGATTAAAATCTCTCTAGTCTTAGCTTGCATTCATTTTTCGTGCATTGAAAATACGAATAACATCTACTTACGAGTCACGTGTTTAAATTCGTTTTGTTTTCAAAATTGAAATGAAGACTTAGTCATTGTGGTTCCTCGTCCTTGAATTTTTTTAAAACAGAAATGAAAAGTCATGAAGGGAGAAAGTCCTTTACACACCAAGGGGAAAAATGTTTAAAAAAGTTGTTTTTTTTCTACTCTTTATCAATGTTTGGCTAAAGGGTTATTGAAAACTTACCAAACCTAGAATTCTCAACAAGAAGTGTAAAGTTACGTACCTAATTCGTGAGTTTTTAATTTTTATTATGACATTGCAAGATATTGTATTCTTCAGAATTTAATGCACCTTTTCGGACCATACAAATAAAATGTGATGAATTTATTCAACAGCTTCATATAAATTCATTTTATTATAATATTTATTTCTCTTCTAGATATCTTTCGCGTAGAAGAGTGATATTTCAGCAATGATATTGAATACAAAAGTTTATTTTCCTTACCTCATTAGGTGTGTATCAAGAAGGTAACAGATATTTATATATACAAGGTGATACATGACTGGTTCCTAAAACTTGGAATATGAATACAACCAATCACGACTAAGAAAAAATCAACTCTAGACATATAACCTATCTTCAAAATTTATTTTCAAAACTTTAGCAGGCAGATGGGCTTCAAAGAATGAAAATGCGAAATTTCCCAACTGGAAAATTTAGGGGAAATGGTCGGGGAATTGAGGAAATTATTGCTCTCTTTATTTACAACAAGCTACATCGATAATAAATGTTGCAATTGGGTATTTGCATCACATAGAATGTGCGATTATTTGAAAACTGTTCGATTAATTGATTATTTCAAGCAATAGATTTTACCGTTTCTCACACAAGCTTGCAAACTTAATTTTTATTGAGGTGAGTTCTGATTACTTGATGTGGAAAAGATAAAAACGAACTATCATCTTTGAAAAAGATTTATTACCAACGTTAGTACAATGACTGACAAGCGGAGAACATTCTCCGTCGAGCAGTGGCGGAAAAAAGATTATGTCGACGATCAGTGTCGCCACATGTGAAACGATTAAAAGTAATGAACATGTTACATACAGTGTTAGTCAAGATCAGGTTATGTGTTTGTGAGGGAGTGAGGGAATCGTATCCCAACAATTTTTTCAACATGCATTTATTTTGAGGTAGAACAGAAAACGTTTCTTCTGCAACAGCCAACAAGTAGGATTTTTGTCATACATTTCGTCTATTTCTTTTACAAAAATTTTGTGATTCTTGCCCAAGTCTGAATGATATTAGATTAATCAATTAATTTTGCAAAAATAAATCCAGTAACAAAAAATCTATTAGTCGAACCAATCGATTAGTGCGCATCACTTTCTTCACAAATAAAAAACAATACATAGAACAAATTAAAGGAAAAGAAGAAAGAAAAAAACAAGAAGAAAAATAAAGGTGATTTTAACAGGGTTTTATCACTTTGTGCAAAAACCCTAAAAAAGCTTACATGAAACAATTTCAAAACACTGAAGTATGAAAAGCTGCAACTTCATGAAATGGAGAGACTACCAAGAAATTAAGAAATTCCCCTTTCTCGCTACTTTAATTCTGAAGATCGGTATACATATGTTACTCGGTTGCATCCATATTTTAGAACTACTCATGAATCAGTATGTTTGGGCTATTAATGATGACACTAGTATAACGTCAATTTATTCTGAGTGTAGTCGACTCTGTATCGAAGAGATATTTCGTTCTTTGGCGTACATGTTGACTCCTTATTTGCACAGCACAAACTACAAACCTACCAACAACACCGAATTTCCGAATTCACGATAAGGTGGTTCAAAAAGCAGAATAATTTCGTGGCTGAAGAATAGTTTCAATAAAATTAATAATACGTCGTTTTTTATTTTTCTAATATTTTGAAAATCACAACAGAACATCCTCTAATCCATGTGCTCTCAAAGAACCGTAGGTATCATCGAAACTACAAGAAAAAATTTCAATTTTATAACTCCATCAAACAATATAATTTTTTTTCACACAAATTAATACATTCGCGCAAAAATATTCAAGTCTTTATTATATTATTATCTTTTTTATTATCATCTTTGTTGTTGTTGTTGTTGTTGTTGATGTTGTTGTTGTTGTTGTTGTTATTATTATTATTATTATTATTATTATTATTATTATTATTACTACTAAAACTACAGCTTTTCTTTTTTTAATATTATTACTGAAAATATGACGTATAATTTTAGTCAATGAAAAATTACGAAAATGAACGCAAATACAACAACACGGAGGAGGAGGAATGAAAATTCGGAATGATAAATTAGCGTTAAATTCTAAGGAAAGTACATTCATCAAATTTTAACAAAAAGCAAATTTACCATACACTAATTCCACCGAATAAATGGCATTATAAACAAGAGCACGTTTTCTCCGAATGGCCCTGGAGATAATTTATTTTCATTTTATTATTGATGAGGGGGTTGCATTTCCCAACTGATGTATTTCCCACTAAATGATATGATGGACGAATAATGGCGATAAGAGAATTCACTATAAATTCCATTTTTCAGGTCATAAAACACAAATTTGCATCGTGTTCTAGCGGAAACAAAAAATAATACAATTTAATCAATGATATATATTGACACCTAGCATTTCAAACAGCATACGAAAGAAAATGAAAACAATTCTTCAGTATTTTAGGACACTATGAATGGACAACGTCCTACACAATTAAGGCCAAAGCGCAACAAAATGATAAATATCGTCGACTTTTTTCAAGTTATTAACTTTGGTAGAGAACTATAACGTCATCAGGAATTTAAAAGAAGAGTAGAATACCAAAAATAAACCAAAAGTTTTGGAAAGAACGCAACAAAGAACAGCAGTAAAGAAGAAAAATTAAATTCATTGCACCAATAAATAAAAGTCTGGTAAATTTTAACTTAACAGGTTCCTCAGAATTAAAACAAAAAGATTTATCTGTAACTCTTGACTACGTACGAAAATATCAACAATACTAGGGCTAATTAACCTCTAAGTAGCCACAAAATGG